>VDFB02196850.1:0-17682 GCA_007258455.2 Sequoia sempervirens
GCCCAAGGTTATTGTGAAAAGGTGCATATAAAAATTAGAAAAGATATCTCATTTGGAGATAGTTGTGTCCTTTCATTGAGCCACCACTTTTGGTGAACATATGAAAAGAAGATTGTGAGATGTTGTGAGTGTGTGTGCGTAGAAAAGATAAATCAGTCCAATTGGGGGCAGAAATCTGAAGTACAACAGCAGACATAAAAATGCAGATTTAAAGAAGAGAATCATATCAGACTGTATTGCTGACTTTGGTAGAGACTTCACATCATATCTGGAGCAGATTTAGAGAAGTTATTAAGGTGATCTATATCAGTCTATTGAAGTGATCCATATTATTATTTGAGTAGAGATATAAGGTGATCTTGGAGCAGTCATTTGGAGCAGACATTACATCATTTTTGAGCAAACATAAATGCAGTTTTAGACCAGTCATTGAAGAATTTGGTATCCTCCAATTTTGAAGAGATTGGTGTCTCTTACTAAGTTGGTGCTCAGTTGCGGGGATTGGTGTCTCCAATGGGTTGGTGCTCACAAATTGTATTAAGAGGGGATTGGTGTCCCTTGTATGCTGGTGCCTACATAGATTGTAAGAAGTTTTATATAATTGCATTATTTTCCCGTGGTTTTCTCCCACAAGGGTTTCCACGTAAATTCTTGTGTTATTGTGTTCATTCTTTTGATCTTGCATATTGGGTAATTGAAATTTAAATTGGATAGAATTTTTAGATAATACTAATTCACACCCCGTCTCAATATTAGTGTGTGATCATTAGAACAAGTCTAATTGCTCAAATTGTGTTAGAATAGTTTTTTTTATTACATCATTAATAATAATAATAATACATAACTAATTATATAGTTATGATTAGTTGATCGAGTATGCCCAATCAGGTTGGTTATCTACCAACCTTTCTATGTATTTATTGATGCTTCCCTGTTTAATCAAATCGATCAATTGCTCTCTCAATTTCATCATGGTATCAGAGTGACATATATTCTGAGCCTGTGCAATAAATCGGAAGTTTAAAGGATTGCTTGGAGTTAATCGCGGCATTGAAGACCTGCTTGTAGGAGATCGCACGAAATAAAATTGTCATGTTCTGGCATCTTTGAAGGCCCGATTGATTGCAGAGAAAGTCGTGATTCGATTCTTTCTGAAAAAAAACGAATGCTGTAATAAGACATCAAGTCTATTTGAAAGAGTGTAGATGAGAGGCACGGGAGGTATTCAAAGATGTCGAGGCTTTCTTCAGGAAGAGCTTTGTCGAACTCAGTCTGAAAGAACACGTTGGCCGAAACAGAGAGACAAAAACCTTTCTATGTTTTTTCTTGAAGAAGGTGCTAACAAATTTAGTCACGGTGAAATAAAGAAATCTGAATACGTACAAACAAAACATTGAGATCATCTGGCACTCATTTTGAGAGACATGTTGAAGCAAAGTTTTTTTTTCTCGAAGTGGTGTATGGTGATTTCAAATTATTGAAAGGTGCATATTCATTAGTGGTGAGAAACTTTGTCTTATCAAAGACAAAACTCGCAATGGGGCAGTTGTAGCTTGTGCTTCAGGGGTAGGCAAGATGTTTTAGTTGATTGATGTTGTACATAAAGATCAAGCCCTTGTAGTGAAAACCAACACATCCATAGCTCTCTGGCATAGAAGGTTTGGCCACCTTAGTATTGATTATCTTCTTGCATTGAGTAAGAGAAATATGGTAAGAGGACTACCTCCCATTCAACAATCATAAGTTATCTACTCACTTTGTCTTGCAAAGAAACAACATAGGGCTCCTTTTCCTGCTGCAGAAAATAGAGCCTCTAGTCCCTTAGAATTGGATCACATCGACCTTTGCAGACCTATGCCTTGTAGTCATCAGAATGCTCGGTATTTTATTCTCTCTGTGGATGATTATACAAGAAAAATGTGGGTCTATTGTTTGGCTCACAAGCATGAATCATTGGAGAAATTCAAGGAGTTTAGAGCTCTTGCAGAATGGTCATCTAGTCAATCTCTTAGAGCCCTTCGCTCAGATTGAGGGGGGGAGTTCATAGGTGAAGAATTTGGAGCTTACTTGCAGAAACATGGCATAAAAAGACAGTTGACCACTGCACATGTGCCACAACAGAATGGTGTTGTTGAGAGGTGTAATCGTGCTATTGTTGAAATGGTGCGATGCATGTTGAAGGATGCAGAGCTTGCTCCTGCATTCTGGATTGAAGTAGTTCATACAACAGTATATTTGTTGAATCGAGCACCCACCAAAGTGCTTGATAATATCACACCAGAAGAAGCTTGGATTGGGAAAATGCCCTCCATTTTACATTTAAGGGTGTTTGGATGTATTGCCTTCATGCATGTCCCCAAGGTTTAGAGAACAAAATTGGATGATAAGTTTGTCAAGTGCATCTTTCTTGGATACAGTTCACAATCAAAGGGATATCAACTTATGGATGCAGTAAAAAAGGTGTACATTAGTAAGGATGTAGTCTTTGATGAGGAATCTGACAACACCTCTTCCTCTCCATCACCTGTATGTTCCCAAGCACCACAGTTACTTGAACCTGCTGATGAGGAAATTGCAGAAGAGTAGGAGGTTGATGAGAAGTTGATGAAGAATCTCTAGATGACATTTTGTTTCCATTGGAGGAGTTTCCTCCTCTCACACCTTCATCCTCATCTTCTGTACACAAGATTCCTAAGTGGTATTATACCACCATAAAGGATGCAAAAGATGATATAGTTGTTGATACATCTTTTCGTGGGCCTAAGACTCACAACAAGTCTTGTGAAGAAGTGAATCTGACCCTTATGTGTACTGTTATGTAGAGTTCCGAACCTGAAACAGTGCAGCAAGCTCTTGAGTCGCCACCTTGGAAAGATGCTATGGATGCTGAATATCAGGCACTTTTGAGGAACAATACTTGGGAACTTGTTGATCTTCCACCAGGGAAGAAGGCTATTGGCTGCAAATGGGTTTTCTAGATCAAATACAAGGCAGACAGTAGCATTGACAAGTATAAGGCCTGACTTGTGGCTAAGGACTATGCACAAAAGGAAGGTATAGATTATGATGAAACTTTTACCGCTACAACAAAGATCAAGACTATCTGTATGGTGTTGGCTATGGAAGTGCAGTTTGGGTGGAAAGTTCACCAGATGGATGTCAAGAGCGCCTTCCTTAATGGGGATCTCATGGAGGAAGTTTATGACTCCACTAGAGGGATACACTGCACCTGGGCAACAACACAAACTATGTAGACTAATCAAATCCCTCTACGGTCTTAAACAGGCTCCTCGAGCCTGGTATATCAAGATTGTTGAGCATCTCCTTAACCGTGGATTCATCAGGAATCCATATGATCCCAATCTCAAAGAGCAAGCGGGGGGCAGATTGTCATTTTGATTGTTTATGTTGACGATTTGGTCATCACAAGGAGTTCTCCACAGATGATTGATGCATCAAAGAATGATCTCAAACGATCGTTTGACATGAAGGATCTCGAGCTCTTGCATTATTGTCTTGGACTTGAAGTGTGGCAAAAGAAGAATCAATATATGTTTCTCAAATGAAGTATGCCAAGACACTGCTCGAGAGATTCCACATGGAAGATTGCAAACCTATGTTGACCCCTATGGAGACAAGTTTGCAACTTTCCCGCGACGATCCATCTGCTTAGGTGAATGCTACTCTTTATCGCCAGTTGATTGGGAGTCTCATCTACCTAGCCTATACCGGGCTAGATATCAGTTTTGTTGTCAGTTATCTTTCTAGGTTTATGCTGGAACCTAAGGTTGTTCATTGGAAGGCAGCAAAGAGGGTTTTGAGATACATCCGTGGTACAATGGCATATGGCCTGGAATATAAGCAAAATGCAGATTTTTCATTGTATCGATACACGGATGCGAACTATGTAGGTTCAGTGGATGATAGGAAGTCTACTTCAAGCTTCATTTTCTTTTTGGGATCTGGTTCGATTTCATGGGGGATCAAGAAACAAACCATTGTTGCTCGCTCTTCCACAGAGGCAAAATATCACGCTGCAGGGGGGGCTGTTTGTGAGGTGATATGGTTATGTCGCATTTTGACAGGTATGGGTGTGATGCAGAGTAGGGAGGCAACCTTTCCACAATCATAATTTGACCAAACTCACACAAACTTTCTGCCTTTACAACCCTATCTTATCAACTTTTCACAATCTCATTCTATTCTCCTAGTAGCATTACAAATAGGGAAAATTGTGCACAACTTTCAGGAAACTCTGCAAACACACAAACCATTCACCTTTTTAGACATCCTTTAAGGCCTTCAAAAACATATCTCAAAAGATCATCAAGTTCCTTTAGAACATATTCTTCAAACTATTGCTGCTATGTTGCCCTCCTAGGCCAATTAGGCCACTTTTACAAAGCATCAACAATCCAATCACTCCCTCAACCCCAAAACTCTGTTGCAGGTTTACAACTAGGCTACAAAAGCCCTAAATCAACAATCTTTATCAAGAGAAACACTCACCAAGTCATCTTGACACAAAACCCTCATTTTGACTAGTTTTTGGAGGGGTTTATTGAAACTATACCTTCCCAGCCTCTTTCCACCTTATCAATGCATAAAACTCTCCCCATATAGCCTGCACATGCTTAACAAACCATCTCCAAACCTTTAACACAGTGTTCCACGGGGATGTGTCCCCCTGGAAAAACCACCCATTTCCGAGATGGGGAGACGCCTAGGAAACGTCCCTCCGTCGTCTCCACGTCCCCCCGCCATGCCCCCGAAATCTCCCCTTGGAGGGAGATGTTTCCCATGGGAGACTTAGGGAAACTTTTGGGAGACTCTAGGGAAACTTCTGGGAGACTTCCAGACGTCCCCTCCACCCAAGGAAACTTCGAGATGTCCCCCTGAAAATGCATTGATTTTAGTCAAAAAATTAAATTTTAAGTTTTATGTTTAATTAAATTAATTTTTTAAAATCAATCATTTGACTTTATTGAAGTTTGAAGTTTGAACATTGATGATACAGTGATACTTGATTGTAATTATGAATCATGATTATGAAATTCAAATTATGAAACATCTATTTCTTGTTGCATTTTCCAATGTCTATATTTTCATTTTGATTTTCAATGTTTAGTGGTTCAATAGTTAAATGAAATGATAAGATATATCATTGCAATGTGTTATTGTGTTTAAACTTTTAAGTTTTAAGTTTTGTTTATATGTGTTAACTTTACTTATTCCTTAGGCTTCTACAATTATATAATTATATTGTTATACATCTTTTTATAACTAATTTGTCAAGTACTATATGTATTTCAGTGCCGCCACCCCACCTCCGTCCCCTTGCCGTCCCCAAACTTAGCCCCCCCGTCTCCTATCCCGAAAACGCATCCCCTACCGTCCCCCCGTCCCCGTTCCCGAAACTCCGTGGAACACTGCTTTAACATTGCATTTTATTCAAACTCCATCATTTAGCCATCAACTTTGAACCAAAAATCAATGAAAACTCAACTAGGGCAGCATGCAAAATCACTCAAACCGCCTTCCCTGCTCAAACAAGCCCCATAAACACCTAAATCTACCTACAAGTATCCATTCCACCAAGCTACAAGAAATTCTAATGGTGGAATGGGTCAATAATGCATTTTGTTTACTTACAAACCCTCAAACAGGGTATCACAGACCCGCCTACAGAAAATTATCAATAAAACACTTCAATCTCAATGAAAACTCTTCAAAACAGAATCAAATTAAAGCTATTTCATATGTCCACCATTTACAATGCACTTGGGATCCAAAATAAGCTGTACGGGGCCGTACAATGGCCTGCAATAGTAATTTACCAGTAATATCTGAGAAAACAGGGTTTTTTTTCTTATGGTGTCCACTTCATTACAAGACTTCAGAACCAACCTTCGACCCACACACACCATATTTAAGCCTCACACAACCAAAATCAACTAACAAACCGACTCAAACTGACTTTTAAACTTACTGACCGTTGGGTTTCCAATATTTGCATTTTTGCACTTTCTCAATATGACAACATTGCAAGATTTTACAAAAGATGACAACTTAAACCCAAACCGACCCAAAGTGACTTATTACATTAAAATATGGTTTATTATGGCCTTATTAAACTCAAAAGACTCAAAAACACCCTAAGACCAACCTATCAAAGACCTTATTTGATCAAACATGCAAAAGATGAATTTGGTGCCCCTGCACCATACACCCGGCCTGAAAAAGTTCTCAAGTCCCTTTGAGGACTGAGTTGCATCAAAACATGCTTCTTCAAATCATCTCCTTGATCTTCAAATGCTCTTTCATCTAGCAATCCTTTCAACAAAGTTAGGTACTGAAGGTGTGCATCATTCTTTGCACCATTGACCCTGTTGCCAACTTGATATTGCTCCAACCCTACAAACTGACCTGATGAATATCCTCTGACCTTTCTCTCATCTAACACTGATGCTAAACTGACCTGCATGTCTGCAAACTTACCTTTTCCAACTTTATCTTTGACTGTCCACTCTTTCCCTTTTATTGCATACTTGAACTTGCCTATTTGTTCTTGCCAAACATTTTGATTCACCTCACCTTTTTCCTTTATCTTTCCCTTCAGATCCTTTACCCTTAGGATCTTTGTATTATTAGACTTACACACCTTTGTAGTAACAACATCTGACTGCCCACTACCTTCTTTTGAAACCACATAACAAAGTATTGTTCCTACCATAATCTTATCATACCAATCTTTCTTTTCCACAGGCAATTCATCCTTGACCATCTCTATGTCTGCCTTTGACTCCAAATCACCAACTTTTCTTTCTAACACTGCATCATTCTTCAAGCTTATTGTCCTAGCTTCTTCAAGCCTTGAAGTGGCTGCACACTCTTCCTCTTTGTCTTCCTCTATCTTTATATACTTCTTTCCCATTATGATCACTTTTGTTGCCTTACCCTGTTCCTTAACATCCCAACCAATGGAGTCAATGTGAATGTATTTCCATCTTTCTCGATAGTGTAAGTATTATGTCTACCATCATAAAGTGCATGCCTATCAAACTGCCATGGTCTACCAAGCAATAAATGACAATAGCTCATTGGCAACACATCACAAAGAATGCTATCCTTATAACCACCAATGCTAAACTCAACTAAAGCTTGTTCATTCACCAAAATTGATTGCTCATCATTCAACCAAGACACTCTATAAGGTGTTTCATGAGAAATTTTCTCCAATTTCAGTTTATCTACCATTTCATTAGACACCATATTATTAGTGCTCCCTGAATCTACTACAACTTTGCATACCTTACCTTTGCATTTACAAGTGGTCTTGAATAATGTCATTCTTTGAGTCATCTCCTTCTCCTTGGATGCTTTCAGGAGTTGTCTTCTCACCATCAATGATTCCCCAACTTTTGGAGCAGCATATTGCATTGGAGAGTTTACACTCTCATCTTCATCTTCTTGCACCAACTGTACTCTCTTTTCACTTCTCCTTTCACCACCATATGAACTAGAAGCTTGCTCTTCCTTGCACTGCCAAGCTTGATGGCCAAACTGATTGCGATGATAGCACCTTCCTGTGAATCCACTAGAGTCTCTTCCTTGACTTCCAAACCTGCCTCTAAAGCTTGATCTACCACCTCTAAAGCCACCTCTTTGATCAACAATTCGTTCTTGGCCTTTGTTTGTATCTTCTTGTCTTTCATTTGATTGTCTTGAAGTAGAAAATGAACCTCTTCCTCTTGAAGTGCTTCCTTTGCCCTTGGTTTGTTTGTCTTGCCTTCTCTTGACCTTTTCTTCAGCCCTTACTGCCATTTGATAGCATTCCTCAACTGTTCTTGAATTTTCCAAGGTTTAACTCATCTTGAATGTTGAATCTCAATCCACTCAAATACCTAGCAACCTTTTCCACTTCATGCTCCATGTGACCTGCCCTTATGCTCAACTTGTATAATTCTTCAATATATGTTTTAACATCTATTTCTTTTTGTTTCAAACCTTGAAGTTTCCTAAACATTTGAATAGCATAATCAGAAGGTAGAAACTTACCTTTCATTTTAGCCACCATTCTGTCCCAAGAAATAATCTTTGACTTACCTTTCTTCCTTCTCTCAGATTGCTCATAATCCCACCACAATAGTGCATCGCCCTTCAACTTTGTCTTTGCAATCTTTACCCTTTGCTCTTCAGGAACATCTTCGCACTCAAAGTAATTGTCTAATGCTACAATCTAATCCAACAATTCTTCATCATTCAGATTACCTCCATATTTAGGTACATCAATCTTCACGTTGTGTCTATCATCCTTGACTACTCTCAGCAACTTAGCCATCCTCTGATCATTAGGATCCAATTCTTCTTCCTCTTCACTATCACTTTCCTCTTCCTCTTCATTGGAGTCACTTTCATCTCCTACAACCATACCTCTTCTCTGACTTTGTTCCAAAGCAGCAGCAAGCCTCTCTTTCAACTCTCTCATCTCCTTAGCATGCTTGTCCTTCAATTCATTAACTTCCCTAGCAATGGTTTTCCCTTTTGGAGGCATTTTGTCCTTCAACTTCTCACTTCTCACTTTTCACTCTTCAATCTTCAACTTTTCACCCTCAAATGATCTAATACCTATGCTTTGATACCAATTGATGCAGAGTAGGGAGGCAACTTTTCCACAATCACAATTTGACCAAACTCACACAAACTTTCTGCCTTTACAACTCTATCTTATCAACTTTTCACAATCTCATTCTATTCTCCTAGTAGCATTGCAAATAGGGAAAATTGTGCAACTTTCAAGAAACTTTGCAAACACACAAACCATTCACCTTTTCAGACACCCTTTAAGGCCTTCAAAAACATATCTCAAAAGATGATTAGGTTCCTTTAGAACATATTCTTCAAACTATTGCTGCTACGTTGCCCTCCTAGGCCAATTAGGCCACTTTTACAAAGCATCACCAATCCAATCACTCCCTCAACCCCAAAACTCTGTTGCAGGTTCACAACCAGGCTACAAAAGCCCTAAATCAACAATCTTTATCAGGAGAAACACTCACCAAGTCATCTTGACACAAAACCTTCATTGTGACTAGTTTTAGGAGGGGTTTATTGAAACTATACCTTCTCAGCCTCTTTCCACCTTATCAATGCATCAAACACTCCCCATATAGCCTACACATGCTTAACAAACCATCTCCAAACCTTTAACATTGCATTTTATGCAAACTCCATCATTTAGCCATCAACTTTGAAACAAAAATCAATGAAAACTCAACTAGGGCAGCATAATATCACTCAAACCGCCTTCCCTACTCAAACAAACCCCATAAACAACTAAATCTACCTACAAGTATCCATTCCACCAAGCTACAAGAAATTATAATGGTGGAATGGGTCAATAATGCATTTTGTTTACTTACAAACCCTCAAACAGGGTATCACAGACCCACCTATAGAAAATTATCAATAAATCACTTCAGTCTCTATGAAAACTCTTCAAACCATAATCAAATTAAACCTATTTCATATGTCCACCATTTACAATGCACTTGGGATCCAAAACAAGCTGTATGGGGCCATACAATGGCTTGCAACAACAATTTACTAGTAATTTATGAGAAAACAGGGGCTTTATTTTTTATGGTTTCTACTTCATTACAAGACTTCAGAACCAAACTTCGACCCACACACACCATATTGAAGCCTCACACAACCAAAATCAACTAACAAATTGACTCAAACTGACTTTTAAACTTACTGACCGTTGGGATTCCAATATTTGCATTTTTGCACTTTCTCAATATGACAACATTGCAAGATTTTACAAAACATGACAACTTAAACCCGAACGAACCCAAAGTGACTTATTACATTAAAATATGGTCTATTATGACCTTATTAAACTCAAAAGATTCAAAAACACCCTAAGACCAGCCTATCAAAGACCTTATTTGATCAAAGTTGCAAAAGATGAATTTGGTGCCCCTGCATCAGTGTGTTCCTGATACAGGTCCTACCACTTTGTTCTGCGACAATCAAAGTGTGTTGAAGCTTGTTCGCAATCCAGTTTTTCATGAGCGTACCAAGTATATTGAGGTTCAGTGCAATTACATTCATGAGCATGTTCAGCAACATAATATATAGCTCCAGTTTTGTTCGACGCAAGAGCAGTGTGCAGACATGTTTACCAAATCACTTGCAGCTATAAAGTTCGAGGCTTTTCGAACTTTCATGCTTTGGTCTCTTGGGCATATGATGTAATAAGGGGGGGGTGTTAGAATAGTTTTTTTATTACATCATTAATAATAATAATAATACATAACTAATTATATAGTTATGATTAGTTGATCGGGTATGTGCGATCAGGTTGGTTATCTACCAACTAACCAACCTTTCTATGTATTTATTGATGCTTCCATGTTTAATCAAATTGCTCAATTGCTCTCTCGATTTCATCAGATTGGTGCCTTAAATTCTGGGTTACAGAGTCATATAATGTAATGTCCCCTTCTCGAGCATGAACTTTCCAGTGACCGTTGGCCTATTCCGGAGACCCGTAGGCTACTCGGAAGGTAAAATTAGGGTTTCTTGTTTTGAAGGATGCTCTTGTTCGAGGTTGGTTGATTCAATGGCGGATTCTTTCTGGGTTTTCAGAGAGCTTCGCAGTGATATGTTCTTCTTGGCATTCTGAGCATCTTCAGGAATTTACTATTTTTAGTAAATTCTATTTCTGGCAGTGTTCCTGTTGGTTTCGGCATGGTTGACTTTCTACTTCAGACTGATCAGTTGGCTTGCTCATTGATGGCTTAGGGGCACAATTGGAGAGATAAGTCGAATTATTTAATTAAAGTCATGTTTTAATGTTATATTTTAACATTGACCCCCTTGGCCTAGCTCGTCACTTTAAGTTGTTTTAAAAGATGTTTTTATGGGTGGGCGCCTCATTGAAAGAAATTAATTATATTTCTTATAAAGTAAAGATTAACCCAAGCTCAAATTGGATGCCAATTTCAAGAAGGAAATAAAGTATTATTAAAAGTCAAAGTTTGCTTGGAAAAGTGGGACGCCTTCTATTGGAGGATTAGGGTTTGGTTCGAAAAGGAAGTTTAGGGTTTCGAGAAAGATCATCTAAAAATTATAAAAGGAGGCCATTGGTTATCATTGAGATTATCTTTTGTCTACAGTATTGTTACTCTACCGGAATGGTATTGGATCGCTTCGAGGAATGAAGGCCTCCTAGCTCGGGCATTGCTTCTTGCTTGCAACACAGCAACTAGTGGTGAAGTAGTATAGTTTTGTGAGTTTCATTGGGATTTGTGCATTGTAATCAGCATTGTGGCTATTTAGTTTTCTGATTTTGCATATTAGAGGTTTTCCGGATATTGCATTTTAGCTACAGCAGATTTGTGTTTTATTTCGTAAGTCAAAAAATACAAAAAGAGTTGTTCTGGGTATTGTCTCATTGGTTTTCTCTGTTGGAAGCGACCCTTCATGAATATTTGCAGATTTTAATATGAAGCGTATGATTTTTTAAACCAAATTCGTCATTCCTTGTAGGGCGCCCTTTCTGGAGTGCCTTGGGATCCGTGCCATTAATTATTAGCCACTTTTAGCTGCCTTTTCTTATAACTAAACTAGGCGCCATCATTCTATAGGTCCATTGCATCAAACTTGAAGTCTTTTGGGTCTGTTTAGGGTGTTATACGAGCAATTTAGTGGGTTACAGGCATGCTGGTTTTACAGTTAAAGGTGCAGATCTGAATAAATCATAATCTTAAATCTGGTTTTTGAGAGAAGGAAATCAGTTTTGAAATATCCATTAAGCAAGGAGAAGTCTCTATTTTAATGCTCGTTGAATTGTTCTATCTCTATGCTCTTAGCAGGCGAATTCTCTATCATATTGTAAGATGACAGTAGTACTGACAGCAGTTCTTTCATCTTGCTTAATCATGTTTGGTAATGCTCATATTTACATTCTGTAATTGCAATTGTATTTCTTTACCTCCGCCCTATGGTAGCTACTTTCCCATTCTGGGTTAGAAAGCACATTCTGGGTGTTGAGTACTTTCAGCATTTCAGTTCTTTCTTTCAAGTATTGTAATTTGTAATACTCTGCCATATGGTCGCCTCAACTCCATACTGGATTGGGTAGCACATACTTGGTGTCGAGTTCCTCTTCAGTACTTAGCATAGAAGACCCTCTGACCATATGCTCGCCATCATCGGCGCCATTCTTGGTTAGAGTTCGTGCATAAGCATTTTGATTAAGATCCTCTGACCAATGCTCACACCTTGCCCACATCGGGATCCTAGTGTACATTCTGGTTAGAGTTGCTTCAGCAACGTTTTGGTTTAGCTGCTAACCTTAACGGGTGCATTGGTTGTAATTTGTAATTTGAAAAAACGAAAAAATTTGGCTCGGAATATTTCATATAACCTTAAAAATGTTTCTTGAAACAACAACTTAAAGCATATTCAATGGATAAATGGAATTATTGCATTACAAGAAAGCATCCTATGTATGGTTTGAATTATTATTCTACTTAACAATTCCTGAATAGCACAACGCTCTCAATACTCCATTAACAACAATTTAACCCATTACTAGAACAAAAGCCATTAATGAAATATTCATTGCATAAACTTGCAAATATGAACTCAAAGATTCTTGATCATTTTATTAATGAGAAAATACTGAATTATGCATTGGAGACAATTACAATTAAAGCATATATTCATATATTTGCATATTGAAATGTGTATTGCTGTTACAAAAAATCACATTTACAGACTAACTTATGTTTAACCTAGACCAGAATTAACTTCTTTAAACAAAGGTCCACCTAATTACAATGTCCAAAATCCTTTACAAAGAGGCTCAGCACGCAGGCTCTTGAGCCAAGTCATATGTCACATGTGACTTATTTGCAACTTGCATTTTACAATTTTGTTAGAACAAAACAGGGACAAAACCTACTAGAAGATTATTCCCTTTTTCTAACTGACTCAAAAGATTGTTGAGACCGTTTGGAGGTTGCTCTTGATACTGAATATGTCATTGAAGCCCAAGTATGAAGCTGAAAACAAAAACTGCTCCAATTTTTCTGATGAAGATCTTCAATCTGTTATCCACCTTGTCATCAATCTAACTAGGATGTTGTCACTGAAATTTGATGAACGATTGAAAAGCAACCAAATGCTTATTCATTATACTTCTCCATCCAGAATGCAAAAGTATTCTTTGTAGGCCATTGGAATGTTGATACTTCTGCAAATTTTTCTAAGTGAGCATTGTATTTTGCATCAAAAATTGCTTTTGCATCTTTATTAAAGTTGTCAAGGTTTGATTCTAATTCAAACAACTCGTCTAAGGCATTATTCAATAACGAGTTTGGTTCCCCACTAGCATAGATGAATGAGGAGAGAGAAGGGACAATGCGCCAAATTCACTCTTCCATTGGTTGAGTGACTTGATAATTCCATTGCTATCCAAAATACTCGGCATGATCTTCTCCTCAATATTCTCCAAGAACTTGAATTTGCCTCTCAACTGCTGCTCTAGTTTTTCCTGATATGATGCAACTTCTCTTGGTAAGCCAATCATTTGGTGTGTGCTTACAAGACCTTCTGGAATGTTGAGGTCAAACTTGAAATCTTTGTAAGCTTGCTGCATTAATATTGTCCTTGGGATCCATTTGCTTAGAACATCTTTCAAAGTATCTTGAACAAATATTGCACATAGGCATTCCTTAAATTGTTATATCCTATCCATGTGTCTTCAAGCCTTTTGACTATTTTGGATAACCTATATCCAATTAGGTCATCAACCAAATCAATTACTCTTTTGTTTTTGTCCTCTTTTTGTTCTTTAATTGCTCCTCCAACTCCTTAATTTTCAAGGACATAGCATCCTTGTCCTGCACTGGTACATTTGCTGAGCTTGATGGGGTGGTGACAACTGAGTAGCACTTTGTGGCGAGGATAGCAATGATTGTACTTTGTTGTACTCCATCATAAGCCTCAAGTGATCTGTGTGCAACTTTTCAAAATCAACCTGAAGCTTTTTGGTAGCAACTTCTCTAAATAAGGCAGTATTTACAACTAAAGTAGCTGCTTGGGGAGCTGAAGTATCTGGCAATCTCGACAAATTAAATTCCTTGTCAACTCCCCAATATTCCCTGCCATTTGTGACTTATTTGTTGATGGGGCCATAGCCCAAATAACCAATGTTTCATATCTGGTATTAAAACCAAACCCAAAATATGCTTGCTCAGCTTGTTCATCGGTGGCAAAGGCTTCTTCATCTTGCCTTTTGATTGTATCTAGGGCTACGGCAGAGGCTATATCCCAATTGGGCAATAGAAGTAGACCAGCTTCCTGCACCATTCTTCTTGCCTCTTCAAGGGTTGTATTGTTGACTTTGAAGTCAACCTCTTTCGGGATCTCTTTGGTAATCCCCCCTATCTGTGATGGGCTTGCCTCTCCCTTGGCCTTATCCAATTTTTCATGAAACTCCTCCATTTTTTATGAAATATGCTAACCAATTTTTTCGATGTTTTAACACAACACAACTAGAGATAGATAACTGGATTAGCGTTAGCATCAAACTGAAAACTGAACTTGAATTGAATAACTACTCAACGTCAAGAATGTGCACCCAAGATCCCACTAAGGGCGAGGTGCTAACATATGACGGAGTGAAGAAAGTTGAAACTATAAACAGATAGGCGGATAACCAGCCATGAGAAACATTTCCACACTACCACCAAATAGTGGGGGGAAAGAGAATACAATTTAAAGCACTTCGTCCGCTGCGGCGGGCATCCACAGAGTTGTGGGAATTCACCACTTTGAAGTGGGTATAAGAGAGTTACAAACAGTTTGTCCACACTGGCGGTAAACCATCCAGGGGTAATTTAATGATAGAACAGAAAAGTAATTGCAGAACTAAAAGATTGGTTGGATTAGTAATGCTTAATCTCAACCTTACAAAGTAAACTCTGCAAATTACAAATTACATTGATAAGGAATGAACCTTAGATATTAGCATGAACTTTTACAATGATATAACTCTCAAAAACTAAAGTAAATGATCATAAACTGGAAGTTGTAACAATCTGATATAAAAATCAGAATTCTGGAAATTCAACCAGCAAACTGTGAAATCATAAAAATGCTCATAAGTTGATCAATTTACCTCCGAATGATATGAAATCAGTTGCAGATGTTTTCTAGAAGAGGGGCGCCCAAGATGCAAATCAGAAACCATCCAGAAAGATTCCCATTTATTTAGCACGCATCCCAATGCCCATCAAAATGGTACGGCCTCCTCAAGAAATCGATTTTGCAAGATAAAAATAAACACTTGGAATTAAATTCCAATACTTTGTGGAAAGTGGCGCCTTGAGTCAACAGATGGATTGCCAAAATACCCAGAGCATATAAAAATTCACTCCAAAAGATATGAACAAAAATCAGATTCAGCTATGTAAAAACCAGGAAACCAGAACTGTGAAAAAACTCCAAAATCTTCAATCTTTGATGCTCAATCTGCTAGTCTGATGTTGAGAAGCAGCAATGTAACCAACTAGGTGTTATATTGCAAACACGAAATTGGATGAAAGGCTAGGAGGTAGACTTCCTCGAAGCAATATGTCAAGTGTCATTTCGACAGCATAACTTTAGCATAATTTTCATGGATAATCAGCTCTTCAAACAGCAGCAATATATAGGCTTTAGTTGGCAAATGAAGCAACAAGAACTCTTCAAATTCCAAGAAGTTGAATCACTTCAACTTCCAAAAGGGACGCCACCTTTTTGCCTTTACTTTTTTAAATAATAAAATATCATTCAACTTCCCCTTTAGGCATCCATTTCATTTTGCAACAATAAAGCATTTATTAAATAATTAAATGCTCACTTGACCCCTTCTTTAAAACAACTTGAAGTCATCAAGCCTAGGCATGGGGTACAACTTCAAGACATGAAAATTGACTAAGTCTGAAACTCAGTCCAAGGAGAAAACCAAACCCAAAGCCAAACTGAGACTGATGGATAACAAGATGACTTGAGTTGAACTGCTGATGATGCCATTGCCAAAATTAGACTTACTAAAAATAGCCACTGCCAAAAATAGTAAGTTTACCTCAAAACCAACGAAAGCAGAACTTTGGAAGCAAGACTTAATGAAAGTACGACAAACCACATAAATTAGTATTTACTAAAAATAGTAAATACCAGAAATGCCACAAACCTCCAAGCAAGGAAACCCTAATTTCACTTTTGATCAACCTACGGATTTCCGGAAATAGGCTATCAGTCAAAGAAGAGCGTATGGCCAAAATGGGGACATTACATTTTAGCCTAAAAGAAAATTGTTGAACTCTTTTGACTTTACAAATTCATCATCAGAAATGAATTGTGTTAAAGCCAAGGCCCCTATATCATTAGCCTCCTCTCCACCACTTCTTAGACTAACAACTAGCCTATCTTGAGGAATATCAAGGATTTGTACTGAAATATCCTAAGGCAATTTGTATGCAAAATTTTTTCACTTTGACCAATTTATATGAATAGGCATTTCATAAAACAATTGTCACCCTATTGTTCTATACTTGTTTCCAGTTTGTTTCCAATGAGATACTAATGTTTAATGCAGTTCACAATTGAGTTTGCATAGGATTTATAGTCAGATTCAAACCAGCTCAACAGATATATATTTAATGTACACAAAATGGTAATATTGAATATTTTATGAAGTGCTGATACAAATATTTATCTCTGAAATTACATAGTTTGTAAGATTAAGATATTCATAAACATCAATAACTATAATTTCTGACCGTAGAACTGTTGTGACCTTTTCACACATCGCCCCATTCAAGATGGGGACCCCCTAATTTTTGCTCCGTTCCGGTCTTTTGGCTTGGGTTTTCTCTCTCTCTCGCTCTGTCTCTTTTCTGGTGTCCGTCTTTCGGGGGGGTTGTGTCCGTCATTGAGCTTAAACGCGAAATATTGGCCAAGTCTAAAATTAGGGTTTCATCGTTTCTGGCCAGTCCAAGGTCAAGTAAAGTGAGAAAATTGAAAATTGAACTTAACGTTGTTGTCAGCAGACATCCAGCAGGCTTCCAGCCAGTTTTCATCAAATTCAGGCTACTTACTATTTTTTAGTGATGCGCAATTGAGGCGATTAAATCGACTATTTGAATTAGATCATCACCACGGCAGTATATCAGGGGCACTTGCATGCAAAATTTGGCGAAGTGGACGCTTACTATTTTAGCGGTCAGGCTTAAGAATACTTCATTTGCCAGGAGTCGAATCGCGATTTTCTTTGCATGCCTGGATATTCCTTACGGGTTTTAAGACCGCCATTGATGATGTAACATGCAAAACGAGATGATCACTTCGGGATTCGACCTTAGAGGCTATTTTAGGGTTTACATGTTGAGGGTTTCTTTTGCATGCTCGGTGATTCTGATGGGTTTTCAAACTTAGCGATGGTGTGACATGCAAACGGAGATGATCACTCGGTAAGGAACTTGCTATTTTTAGCAGGTGTGTCCCGGCAGCCGCCACCCAGCAGTTCAGATTCACGAGCTGATCACAGTGTTGCAGAAACGAAAGCAAACGGAGATCTTTTGATACGCATGCAATGCAAACTAGGAGTTTCCGGCTTGA
>VDFB02196853.1:0-11035 GCA_007258455.2 Sequoia sempervirens
TGACGTGCCATACTCACCACAACATTTAATATGCAAGTAGTCCGACAGAAGATTTTATTGTAAAACGATGTGGCTCCTCCTCTCCTATTAATTATTGCATGCATTTAGGAAATTGCAGTGACCTCAACGATGGCCTATAATCCCAATAATTGTACTAGAAAACAATGTCATATACAATTTAATATCTTAAAGTGTTAGTTGGTGCTAGTGGAGGGGATGGCGTAGTCTTAATGAGAAATGAACCTTGGCTATTCAACTTCTTACACATCGACTGGATGGAAGTACATCTTAGAGGAAGTAGGAGATTACACAAAAGATTTGTTTCAATTTGCTGAGCGCTCTATTCTGAGGCAGCCCTTTTTGGCTTTTATGAGTACGCCTCTTAGGGTTTGACTCTTCTGCAGGAAAAGAAAAAGAAGGCATTTGTTGAGCTGGTGCGGATACAAGCTGAGGTAATCATGGAAATTAGAGGCAAGTGGTAATATAAGTCAAGAGCCCTGCCACTGCTACCATGAGCTCAAGCATTATCACTTCAGCCAAGGGCTAAGGTGTTATGTCGTTGAAGTGCAGCAAAAGAAATGATGGTACTAACATTAGTTATAAAGCGTGCTGGCATGGTTCGGCGAGAAAGCCTATTTTGCCAATTGCATTCCTAGAAAATTTTCTACCATGAGGTATATACGATACAAAATTGTTGCTCGGTTATGAGATGCCTGTGTAAAAGCTCAAGTTACGACTTACCAGGCGATACTGTACCTCCACGTGACTTATAGTATAGGCTCGATGTGAATGCAACTTATCGCAGACTCAACTAGGGTGCATGGAAGCTAATCCATTTATTGGTATTTTGCAGGAATATGGCTGATCATACATGATTCCCCAAGATAAGACTCATTGCCATTAATATGGTCAGTGGTTGTGTTATGCCTACTAGGAGCTAATATTTATTGAAGAGATGAATTTTGAACTGGCAGGCCTTCTATTCGCCCTACCAGTTTGTCCATCGATGCCATAGGATTTACTTCATAGATCCCTCATCACACATTTTGTTGTTTTCTATCCATGTACATAAATGCTTATTTTCTCACATACTTAACTGCTCAGTTCTGCAAGCAAAGGACTATCAGATTTGATGGGTACTCAAGACAAGAAGTTTGTTGTATAGGGCCAAAGTATTCCCTATTCTTCCAAGTGCGAGCCTTATTATTGCCTAAATTTATCTATTTACTCATTTTGCACGAGCAGGCCGATGTAAGAATACCACTACGAAGAGGGCCCTAGTTACATTGAAACTATCTTTTCTTACTCCACATCCACATAGGTTAATATTTATTTCCCTTATCGATTTCTTTAATGAGATTGATGACTACATTAAGTAAATTTTAACAAGGTAGGATATAGAACTAAATGTCATTCTTTTTAAGGTGAAAGCACAGGGAATTTAAGGCAAAAAGATAATTCTGTTGCAGTGTAGATGGATGTTCTGATACAGAAGAACTGACACCTCACCATTTATTGCATCTGCTATCTACTAGAATTGCAGTTGTTTCTGGGTCGCTTTAGAAAGCACAGATCGATTTGGTGGCCTATGGGCCCAATCTTGTTGATTGTGTACATATGTTCACTCTTTCTCTCTTTTCTAAAATTTGTATTTCAGAATTAAGCAAGCATAGATATACATTCATAACAAGGGGCTCAATAACAACAGAAACATTTTCCTGTAACTCATTATTTAACTCTATCACTCCAACTAGTTATTTTAACATAATGCATTATTTACCTTAAGTACAAACACTAAAACATATCTTTCCAATGTTGCCAAAATACCCAATTTCTTTCCATTTCATATCTGACTAATTTCTTTTTTTTAGAAAGCAATCCTAGTGCGATAAAACTTCCACTGTTCACTTTTAAGAACCAGGTTACTAGACAACCATTATATAATTCCAAGTGATGAAACTTGCTCTTTCCAATTTCTCTTAGTTATATTTGAAATCCATCTTTTTAAACTTGCAACATTACTATACTATAAAAAGAAAAAATAAACAATAAATTTACATGGCAAAAGCTTGGGCTTGCTCTCCACTCTACCGTAATGGCATCATGGAGCCTTGTAGGCCCTAGCCATACCCCTGAGCAAGAATTAATTTAGCTCCACAATGATCAATGGAGTCTTTCCTTATTTTTACAAAAGGGATAAGACAAACATAGCACAATTTACATTCATCTAGGTTCTTTACTTTTTGTTTCCAAATGTAATCCATACAATGGGTCCTCTTTACAACCAAGAAAGAAGAGAAAATGGAAAATGACGAACTTGTCTTTTCTTTGGATGATGAAACTGAAGTATTCTATCCATCTTCCCTCTCCAAACCAAGCTATGTTCATCACTATCTTGCCAAAGAGATGGGCTCCTCTCCTTTTCTCCTGCTTTCTACCATCTTCACTCAAATTCTTCAAGAGGAGAAGTGGGTAACACCCCACTCATTCATCCTCTCTAAATTATATAGGAGTTACAACTTGCAAATTTAGGTGGGGAGATGTGAAGTGTACCTACCTCTATCAATGAGAGTATTTTCCTTATTAAATAGGAAACATGCACTTGGACAACCCCTCCATCTTTCCATCCCATTCTCTCTTCAAAACTCGCTACTTTCCATCATGAGGACTTATCAAAGGTCAAATCATGTCCTAGGGGCACTATTTTATGCCTAATTGACCCCTACCACTATGGTATAGACCCTAGGGGGTTTATTTTTGCATCCCCACCCAAGAAATTGACCAACCACCCTCTTTAAAGTCCCACTTAAGGTTCTATCCGAGTTTCACACTTGGATAAGGGTTCCTAAACCTTAACCCCAACTTACATCTCACAAGACACAATTAAATAACCTTTCAACCCAAAAGAATAAACATAGTAACTATTTTCCCTCGGCTCCAAAATAAGGAAATCAAGTACATAAGCACAAAAGGGTGTCTTTCAATTTGTTCCCATTGGTTCTGTGTTCTCGTATTAGCACCCCTTTTCTTTCCTACACATTACCAATGAAATCATAAGCAACAATCATATATCCCATTAATTTGGTAACTAAAATAAGATTTAATTGTGCAACCATTTCATTAAAATTCCAATTCACATTCATAGTTTACAAGTGCCTAATACTTCCATGGCAATGATAATAAAACATTTCAAAATGAAACACAAGCACATTTTCATGAAATCACACTATACATTGCCTGAAATATATCTAAACATCTATAAGTATATAACAAAATTAAGATTGTATTATTCACATGCAAAGTGGGGTCTTACAAGGAACTATAGCACCCACCACATTGCTTAAACAGTGATTATTAGTTTGTTTTGCAGCCAATCAAATGTACAAATTTTGTTACATAAATTCATTTACAAACTATTATTATCTTCATATTTAACTTTTGTAAAGTAGAGATGCAATTTTTTTAACTTAATTTTTTTTAAAAATTATTTATCATCAATTTTATTGGTCTAAAATTTTTAAGCGATAAGGGCGGATTTTCAGGGAGCATAAACTTTTTATCGCAGATTTTTAAGGTTTTTGTGCCACAAAGACTATAATAAAAAAAAAATAGCTAATGTTTAAGAAATTTTTTGAACTCTTCAAAATTAGTTTACTTGTTTTTTATGTTATTATTTATTTTCAAATAGAATTGAATGATTTTCAAATAAATAATTTAAAAAATTATATAACAAATAGAATAATTATAAATTCAAATCTTAATTACTACTATCTTATATACAATAATAAATAATTTCATATTATTAATTAACAAAATATTAGATTTTTAATTAAAAAATCTTAAATTAATGAACTCTAGTTGATGAGGTCATAAAAGAGATACTTCATCTCAATTTTTAAAGTGACTTGAATATAACATTATAAATAAATTCTCAACTATGGGATAAAGGATAATTGTAGTGCTTGCCCTCCATTTTGCGTTGGCTCTGTAATACACTTCAACTCGTTGTGAGGTCAAGTATTGTTGGACTTTGAGTGCATTTGATTTATTCTGGTCAATAAATGTTTTTGATCAAATTATGACATTTAAATAGGATTATAAAATTAAAAGGTATAGTGGTTAATTAAAAGAAAATATTATAAAATTTAAATAAATTAGTTTTATAAAATATTAATTAAAGAATTATTAATAAATTAATTAATTAATTGTTTTGCATTCTTTTAATAATATTCGATAATAATAATTAATAATTTATTAGTTGTTCAAAGGTAATTATCCCAAGTAAAGGTAAATATTATTGGCAATAGATTTTAATTGATTGGCATGATTTGAAATAAAAGTTATAATACTTCTTGTTTTGGAAAATAAAATATTATGGTTAAAATGAATTAAATAAATAAATCTTGAATATTAAAATTAAATAAATAAATACATAAATTAATGATTAATTAAAGTGGTGAATAAAATTAGTTATTTTGAAAATATTTTACGGAGGAGAAAGAGGAGTTAGGGCAGTTGAACGGTTTCCCGAGAGGAGTAGATTCCTCCTTCTTAATAAGGGTTTCAGTTACTCTTTTTGGAAAAAGGGGGGGGAATTCTTTTAGAAGTTTTTCACCCTTCTCCTCTGATAAAAAATATATATATATATATTTAATAAGAGCGATGGGAACTCCAGAGGCCGGGGGCATTGAATCTATCTTCATTTGCAAGTAGCATATGGTGATGAATTTCGGTTTGGACAGGAGGATCTACGTGAGGAACAGAGATATGATTCTCAACCTGCTTGCTTTTTATTTATATAAGCTATTGCAAAATATTATTTACCTTTTTGCATTGTGTGGTTGACACGTTTCAAGATAACTTATTGATGCATGTATCATTTGGTTCAAATTATTAAGTCGCACAAGAAAGGTTAAGTTTTAATCTTCGTTGAATTGGGTTTAATTTAGATCAAAATGTATTCTTGCTTCCCTTCCATTATCTTTCCATTCCTTCAACCAACTAGTTTTGAAATCAGATATAAGCGTACAGTTTAATTTTATTGTTTGGAATTTGAATGATTGAATTTTTAGCAGAATTCCTCATGTTATCATGTACTTGTAACCTATATTTTCTATTTGGATTGATATGTTACTTTTTCTTGAGTACATTTGATAGTGAATGGCTGCTTTAGTTTCTGCCTATCATTAATGATTGTATTGTATTTTATATTAGATTTCCTTTGTTAAAACTGTTTCCCATGTTTCAAACAATCTGCACAAACAACAGGAACCCCGTGTAAATAAATTCCTCTTTTTCTTCTCTGAGAATGTGCCCTATTATTTTTGTAACTGGACCACTTTGTGTTCCAGCAAAAATTCTACTGTGGCATTTCTTGAAAGTTCCTGAAGTATTTTAATCAAATATGATCTGTGCATATCCTGCAATCACTGCATTCCTTGAGATGATGTCTTTATTTCTGCTAGTTGCACTTCCTTGAAAGACGCTTAAATCACGTACTTGCGCCTCACCTTTCTTTCGCCCTCGAGTCTTGTGATAACATTTGTGATTTGATAATAATGCAAGTAGATGGCGATATTTCCAAATTCCTAAAATTCACCTTCTCATATAATGGCGCCTCACCTTTTTGCAACCGTAACCATCTCAAACTTGGAGGAGGCTTGGCTCGTGTGTCTTCTCTGATGCCGTCAATGAACAGATTGTTCAAGCGAAGAAATTGAGGACCAACGAGCAGATTATTTAATTCTCTTGGTCTGCGCAATGTTTCAAGCCCTTGCCAGTTACCTCCGTTCAGTCGAAGCTGAGAGAAATTGATGTTATTGGATATAGCGCTTAGATGAGCTCCTTCACATAGTCTGGTAATCTAAATTTGTAAAGATTTCTCCGAAACCATAGGCAAAACTATCACAGCTGCAACGTTTAGACTTGCAATGGTGTAGTAACTAAAATAGTCTCTCTGGTTTATTTGTTAACCTGTCACTATCGCGCACCTGATCATGGTAGAGTGTGTAGATTTAAGTAATCTCTCTCTGTTGTCTCTGTCATCCAATCTCAGTCGCAACACATGAACTTAATAGGAAGTTTATAGAGTTAATTAACCTGCTTGATTCTGCTGTCTTGAAATAAGTGGCCAATGTCTCCTTTATCACCTTTGCTATGACAAGATCGAGCAAGAATATATTATGGATGAGATTTCATGAGAGGTGGTCAAATGAATTAGGGGCTATATCAGTTCACTGCCTTGCTTTAAGCATGAAAAAGTTTCGTTTCCTCCTGCCTCGCTGCATGTTGTGACTCTTTCCCTCTGCTTCACTTTTATACTAAAAATTGTCTTTTACATTTTAGTCTTCATATACCTTATAGGGGATATTCGATGGATATGATCTGTGTCTTTTATTCAATCAAAATACATTGTGAGATATTGTATCTCATATAGTATTTGTTGGAGTTCAGTATTTGTGTGCCTCAGTGCAATCTTAATTCCTACATTTACATTCGGTGCTGAATATTTCAAGGTCATCTCAATGTTTATATTGTGCTGGGTTTCATCATGTTCATGTATTGTTGTCTTCCAATTGTTAGTGTGTCAAGTCATTGGCGTGCAAGACTTACTTCAGTTTGTTCCTCTTAGTAATATCATTAATCTCCTGAGCATAGATATTGTTTTTAAATCATGTATCCCACGTCTATAATAGAATCAATGTCAATAAAGATGTGTAATGAATAAATCCTAATGTATAATAACACAACGGTGAGGTGTAAATAAGTGTTGCGAACATTGGTCAAGTGCTCTTAAAATTAGTTTTAATCACAAGTGCTTTCAAAATTTAGATTAATTATTGATATAATAAATAATGTATTATTAAAATAGGTTGCTTGATTTATTGACTTAAGGTGTATAGTACGTGAATTGGTTTTAGAATGGTAAAGGAACTTTAGAAATAAATTATAGGTATCTTCATGGATTTTGTCTTGCTTTTATTAGAAAATTTATGGTTAGCAAAGTTGAAATAATGAATAAATAAAAGGGAAGAGTAATTGCATTGGTTTAGATTGTTTAAGGGAATATGGAAATAATGATGTAGAAAATATTATAATTATATGTGTATTATGTTTTATAGAGATTCTTTAGTAATGATTCTATAGTGAGAGTTTTGGGAAAATAAAAGAATCAGCTTTAGGAAGTAGAAAAGTTTAGGAGTTATTAATGTGTATTGAGTCCACATCCTAGTTATATTGTTAAGAAGTTCCTTAAGTTTGTTATTTTAGTAAGTGATAACAAGGTAAAAGATATCTATTGTCTTGGACTTAAATTGAGTAATTAGGGAAGGAGTAATGCTTGGCAAGGTCATAATTATTGTTAATTACCTAATCATAAGGTTTCGTTAAATGCTGGTATTTGATAATTTATTTAGGGGTGACTTTGTGGTATTCTCAATTTATGGAATTAGAAACATTAAATTTCTAGGGGATCACTCCAGTAGTAATGTAGATGGTTAGAGGTGCGTAAAAAGGTAATAGCTCTATTTATTTATTTGGAATATTTCTAAAGAAGTAAATTGATAAAATGTTAGAGAAATGTATTTCTTTAGTATTTCTTATATGTTTTATTTGCCATGTTTTAGCCTTCGTGGTAACATCTCGTCATATTTTAATATCTTGTAGACTTTTTATGTGGTTGGTTACTTAGAATAAAATATTACTACGATTACTTGTGAATTATTGTGCTAGGGAATGAATTAGGTAAATAATTAAAGTGAAAATGGTTTCTTTTCTTTATTCTTTTGAGTGTCCTCTTTTAGGCTAGGAAATGTAAATTTAGATTTTTCCTATTTATATTTTATATATGAGATAAAACATGAAGTTTAATTTATGGTTCCCTTTTAGTGAATAAAAGAAACGAATAAATAGAAATTAGATTGTTTAACATATATTATTATTTTTAATTATAATAAATAATGTATTCTACAATTTTTACTTATTTATTTATTTCTAAATAGTAAATTATTGTGGTGGAGAATAAAGACCCAATAAAATATATATATATATATATAAATTTAAAACACCAAAACATTCATACTAATCCATTTTGTTATCCAACAGTAAATTATGTTATTGTTACTATTTGGGAGAGTATATTTATACAAGTATGTCAATCTTTTAATGTTTGTTGCAAACCCTATGGAAGTTTACCATTGTTCCTTTGATAATCCTATCTTCATGTCAAGTTGTTCATTTACTATGTAGGGGTTTTTCTTTTGTTTCTAAAGAATATAGAAGCCTAGAAATGTATTTAAGTTGGGAAATGATTTTTGCATAATTGAAAGTTTGGTAAATATTCAATAGTTAGGTGGTGCGATACGATATAGTTTCCTAATTGGAATATATTTGTTTTAATTTGTGTTTGGAAGAGTAGAATTGTGATTAGTGTCTTATGGCTTAAAAAACATCAGATTATATCTTCATTCGCAATATTGTGATATCTTTAAATGATGGAAATGTTTGATCGTTAGAATAATGTTCTTATTTGATTGCTTCGAGTTAATTCTTATTGAATGAATGGTTATCTTGTATTTGAATGTGTGGTTTATGGATTGTTTTGATAGACCCTTTCAATGTGACTTTTCCTGAGTTGATTTTTGAGTTGGAGTTTTTCTCTCATTTTTATGTTGCCATTCGTTGGGAACTAGTATGTGTTCTTTTGTTCTTTACCTAAGTGGCAAATTGGTTAATGTTAACTTTGTCATGATTGATGGTTCTACTTGAGTTGTTAATGAGTCAAATTTGAAAAGTTCTTTGAAGTTATGGGTATTCCGAGAGGAGAAAATAGAGGTTTCCCTTGGATGTCTGATTTATTTCGTATCGAAGTTGATTGTGTCATCTGGATGGAGGTGTTAATCTTATTCTGGTTTATACACTCATTATAATTGAATTGAAAATAGTTCTTTAAGGTTTTGCTTTTATTGTTGTCAGATTTTCATGGGGAAACCCTAGTGTAACTTTTTGAGAATCTTCCAGAGGCTTGTTTTATGGTTGGTCAATGTTCTCTCTCTATGTGCCTTAATGTGGCAAGTGCCTTGATTTTTGGAATTTAAAAGGGTTGTACATGAATCGTTGAGATTTTGATTATGTATTTATGGCAAGATGGGTAATGCCTTGCATGCTTCTCTGTTGTGATCTAATGTACTTGTTATGTTGTACAACCCTTGGATTTGGTTTTTTATGTTTTGAGTGTCTAGAGTGGGAGTGGCTCTAAGTGGGTGGTCGGCGCACAAAGGGGCGCAAGGATAGCCCTCGTTAGAGTGAAATTAATAAGTGATAATTTAAATAATTAACTAGGGGGTGGGTAGAATCACATTAAAAAGATAATTGATGCCTCATCCGTCGTTTAGTGCTATCACAGGCTAAAGGGGATTGAGAAGGCTGTGGTTGGCATGTTCGTTGCCTTGTCTTCACGAAGGGTAACGGATCCGCATGAGCAACCCTATGGGGCGGCGCCTTGAGACAGGTAGTCTGGATAACCATAGATGGAGGCGGCTCCTAGCGCTCGGTTTTGTCTGGATAATTCGTCAGTAGACGGAGGCGGCGCCTTGCATTAGTGGTAGTCTGGATAATCCATGTAAGCCATGCGATGACACTCTCCTCTAACACTCCTTATTATGTTGTTTCTTTGGAAATCCTCTGGAAGTGGTTCTTTGTCTTGTATTGATGAAATATAGTTGTTTGTAATGATTTATGGTTTTACCCTATTTTATCTTTGGTGTACTTTGTGGTCTTGTATGATCTCATTGATATTTGACTTATGACCTTGTACTCTTATGGTACTGTGATATGATGTTATTGTATTGTATCATTGCGTTGCGATTCAGAATTGTGATTGGAAGTGTTTTATGATCTTCCTTTGGTTCCTTGTTTACTGGCTATTGCCTTGAATTATGTGATGAGATTTATGACTCTTGGATGAGGTTGATTGTGTCATTGTAATTCCTGAGTTTTGATGATACTTTTGTATGACGCTGAGTCTTGAGGTTCTCTGTTGGATGTTCTTGGTTGAGGTCTCTTTCTTGTTAGCTCCTAGCACGGGGGGTGGGTCTTTGGACTCACGTGGTCGGGTGGAACGTGCTAAGCACCCCATTGGGTCCCTAGTCGAGGATCGAGAGGTGCGGATTGGTGTTGTTGCAGCGACTCCAGAGTTGTATTTGTCTTGGAGCCAGTTATGATACTTTGTATTCATCTATTCATTTGTATCATGTTATCTTGTTGTATGGTTTCCGTTCATGATTGGAAACACTTTTGTATCATTGTACTTCTTAAACATTGTACTGTAATGAAATGTTAAACTTGGTGTGGGTATTGACCATGGTAGTTGTTATTTAATGTGTTAGGATGATCATGCATATGAGGTATTTGTGTATTCAGATGGTTTCTTATCATTGATCATCATGTATGTGTTATATTTGTTATTGTTTACTTTATATCTTTGGATTCTATTCTTTATTGATGTTGTATGGATCTAAGTTGTGTAATGACTCTTCGTGTACCCCAAAGGATGTATGTGTTAATGAATCTATTTAATTGAAATTCATGTTATGACTTAATGTGTATTACATGTATGTTATGTTTACTTTAAAAAAAAAAATTGTGCTATTATTTTTGTGTTGTTGTCCTTTGGGGTTAGCGTTACAATAAGTGTATTTTATATTTATAGTACACATATAAAAAAAAAATTGAATCACATTACTTTCAAATTTTGGTAGATTAATTTTATGCACATAAAATTACTGTTGAACATCATGATAGGTATGGATCTATGCACTATGAACTTTTGTAGCTATGCCACCTAAAACTCTACTCTACATTGACCATCAAAAATAGGTAGTATTGAAAAATTCTGAGGCTATCAATTTTTTAGGGTCAAGCTCTCCTAGATTAACCCCCTAGAATGAGGATAGGTAAGCGATCAACCAAATAACCCAACTTTACTCAATATTGCACCATTTATCAATATGTAATATATTAATTCATTTCATTAGAA
>VDFB02196855.1:0-88423 GCA_007258455.2 Sequoia sempervirens
TAGAATGAATTAAGAACACATGAATGCCGACAATAATAAGGTAATGAATTAAGCCACGGCCAAACCTCCTTCAACCTCTTTTTTTTTTTAAATGACCTTGCAAATAGACTATGATATTAAATGAAATTACTTGCCAATGGTATAATCACCATAAAATATGCCCAAGAAGATCATTAAAAGGATTGCCATGATCAAGACCAATTAAACGCATTGATGTAATAAACACATAGTCTGAACTGAAGCATAATTATGTGAATGAGATACTGATCCAATGATATCTGAGTAAACTGTGAAATCATATACCTGACCGTGTGAAGTACCAATTTCAGAAGACTAAAACTGAAAAGAGCCCTGAAGCTTAAAACCAATATCACAAACAAATTACTTGTGTAATCATGAGAACCTGTAGCTGCATGAAGCTCAAGCTAATCAGTACGAAAACATATTAAAATTCAAACTGAGAACTGAATCTGAATGCGAATGCCAAGTATGTAAACTATCCACTGAAGATAGACCATAAGAAACCAAACTGAAACTGACAAAGAATCAACTAAAGAATCAATTGTAAGAAAATTTGTCATCAAGGACAATCACAACTAAGAACCAACAAATAGATATGCATATTGACAATGAAGCAATTAAATTGTTAATTTGTCTGTCAACTCTCACATGAAATCCCAATTCAAGTTTGATGTGTGTGTTAAGATTATATTGTATCTATTATGAGTGCCTAATCAATTGTATCATATGAATATTTGAATTTTCTTTATATTTTAAAATTTTCCATTTTTACGCCGAAGGCATCTCTCTAATTGAGTTTCCTAAACTCAATTTCTCTGTGAAGACTGAAAAGCCCCAAGAGGCCCTGCAAGGTAGTTAAATGAATCTCAACCATTCATCATTTTTTGCCAATTTTTTGACTGTTTTTAGCCGCTTTAACTGCTTTCCCCGCTACTATTGGTTTCCACTCCTCCAAACTCTTCCTCGTTGGTATTGACCTTTCACTCCAATTTTGCACGCTACAGCCTGAAAATAAGGTTTCGATGAGGGTTTTAGAGCATGTTTATTAAAATTAAAATTACGGCCAAGATATTAATAATGAGCACACTTAGGTTTTAATGTTATGGCATCATTTACCCTACGTAGCTAAGTATATATTAGCATAATTAATATATAATGTAAATTTTAAATTTTATATAATAAAAAATAATTATAAATATATAATTATATTATTTATTATTATTATATATTATATTCTTTAACAAAACTATATATATATAATTATTATTATATTCTTATTTATTATATAATAGAGATTGAATTACATATAATATAATTATATTTATTGTTATATATACTTATATTATTATTATATATTATATTCTATAATTCAAAATATTAAATATAAATATGAAATTATTATAATTAATAATTAATATATTTCTATATAGATCAAACTAAATTAATTTATAAAAAATCCCATAGTTTAATTGATCTTTGGATAGATTAGAACAAAGAAAACTATATGTATGTTAATATGTAAGAGTATGTGGTGAATATAATAGTTAATACATAAAACAAAATAAAATATATATAAATATTATTATATAATAAAAATAAAAAATGCAAATAATATAATAATATATAAACAATATCATTTTTAAAATGATTTACCAATTGACCTCTTGTACTACACAAATGTATGCAAAAAAATAAACCATATTTTTCCTTAATTGACATTCTACACCTCTTTGGCGTAAACCATTGCGCACCAAGGTGCGATTGCTAGTTTTTAATAGTCATCCCCTATTGACCCCTAAAAAAAGGCCTAAAAAACCCTTCCTAGAAACACACACCTTCATTCCTTGCCATCCCCATCTAAGAAACTTGGGGGAGCATAGGTGATACTCATTTTATATTTTATTATTTTTAGACCACCTAAAACAAACCTAGCAAATTTAACTTGAATTTTTTGTATCTTTTACATGTGTGTATTGTAAATTGTTTTGAACATCTTGTTTTTGGGATTTCAATGAACATGGCTTCCATTTTTTACAACATTCAATGGATAGTTGTTATCTTCTCTAGCATTGATGAGCAAGGTCTTGAACAAAATTTCTTCAAACAAGCGCAAATAAAGTCCTATTTAACTCCAAATGACCAACCTACAATCTCTTTTTGTCTTTGTATTGACTCTAAAATACTACATCAAGATCTATTTTTTTGCTAGGGAAGGTTGCATCATACACAAATGTAGGTGTGTGTGTATATATAAACTTTCACATATTTAGTTTTTGATATAAAAAGTAGCAAAAACAAGGGTGTTGTCCCATCAAAACAAGGCAACCAAGGCCATCTAGAGCAAACACATTAACAGCACAGTGACAACAGATTAAACCAAGCCATCACCCCCAACAAATCATATCAAAAACTCCAAAACAACATTAAACACTAAATAATAAAAAGAGTCCATCATGCAGGCATGATACGGAGCAGTTGAGTCCATAGACCCCTAGGGGTCAAACCAGCCATGAAAGAACATATACATACTAACAGTCATAGATAAACTATCAAAAGACTTAAAGAACCAAAAGCCTAATTCTTTTCTTCCATGCATGGTTTGTCCTTAATAGCAGTCGCCCAATCCGCCGTGAGGAACTTAAGCAATTCCTTAAAGCTAGCGTCCTCCTCACCATCATTCGCAGACTTGTCCATTTGCAGCAGATATAAACTAGTAGCCGACCTGTGCATGACCTTCAGGGCAAAGTGTGACACTTCCTTAACCTTTTTTTCCAATCTCTCGATTCTCCCTTTCAGCTTGTCAACTTTGTCCCCCGCCTATTCCTTTTTATTATAATCTTCTTTCAAGGGGGCATTTCCCTCAGCCGTATTAGAGGCCCGGGGTTTAATGGAAGAGCCCTTCTTCAAACTTTCAAACAAGTGGGAGGCACTACTTGCCGAGACAGACTGATCCTCCCCTCCCGCCACCTATTCCTCGAGATCTTTGTTGTCACTCCCATTACCATTATCTGAATCCGAAGCCTCCTTGAGACTTCCCACTTTATCCTGCTTAAAGACCAATCTATTGGATCTGCGGGGGTATTAGCTTCTTCAGTGATTTCGATTTCGGAATCAATTTGGTGGAGGCAGAATTTTGTTTTCTTAGAAGCTTTGGCCTTCAGTCTCAGGGTAGGAGCAACACGTTTTGTATCCTTACCCTTTTCCCTCGGAACCATCGCAGGGGACGTACCATGGGGAAGGGCTTTCAAAGCGGGATTTTTTAAGCATTGTTTCTTGCTTGGGCTCGGCACATCCAGAATGCTAGCAGAAAGGGGAGTAGAGGAAACTAGGGTTTCGTCAAGAGCGGGTGGACAAGGGACTTCTTGCACAGTGATAGGCCGAGCAAGGAAAAGGGCCATATGAAAATGGTAAAGCCTAGACATAAGGCCTTGGTGCAAGATGGTGTTATTCTTTCTAGAAAATGGGGCTTCATTAAACTCTGAAACAATGCTATCCAGAGAATGGAAAAGGAAAAACGGAATGGAAATATACTAGTTATTCCTAAGGTGGTTGAGGAAGTTAAAATGGTCATAGTAATAAACCCCATACCTTCCTTCTAGCGTGAAATACTTCATGATCACCATACAAATTTTGTCCCACGGTTTTGGAAGCACCTCCCGATCATAACCACCCTGCAGCTTGACGGGTTTGTCCTCACCCCGAAAGAACTGGTTAAGACTAATCTGGTCTGGCATTTTCGTGGTTTTCTTCCAGGTACGACCACTATTCAGAAGTCCTGTAGCTCTAGCAATAACCTCCTCAGAGACTTCAAAAGAAATGCCACCAATGGTAACCCTACCATCATTCCAAGAGGTGACAAACTTAATTGACAAGCCCTCGTCGTGCCCAGTCATGTTCTCCATATACTGGGCAATGTCGCCCTCTTTGCAAATTTGCCAAACAGTGGCATCCGCTTTCCACTCGTCACACTTGTCTGGCTCCACGCGCACTCTGTCCCCACCCATAGAGCCCACACAAAAGTCGCAAACCACCGGAACAGTAAAGAGATTACCAGGGCAAAAGCGATGGCAACCAATTCTAGAAACGTCGACAGGGAAAGGGCCGGTGAGAAGTGACAAGAAAAGTCAAAAAAGAAGGCAATAAATGCCACAGCTCACATCCCACGTAAAGGTAGCAGCTCCCTCGTGTGAATCACCCTAGGCATGTAAGGGCATGATATTGGCGTAATACTTAGCCAGCTCAAAAAATCTAATAAAATCCGCTAACTTATGAGGCTCAGCACGAAAATTTAGGGGGTTCAAAAAATGATGACTCCACCAGCCATTAGGGGTAGAAAGACTCACCTTACCATCAGCCCAAAAGAGGTCGTGCATGTCAAAGGACAATCGCATGATATCCATCACCTCACATAACAGTCAATTATTCAAAACCATGCTCCTGCCAGAAATACTAACCAAAGTTAGTAGGAGCCCGGCTAAAATGAGAAAACACCATCTAGGGCTCATCATTTAAATTGTTTAGATCTTCCCTTAAACAAGTCAGAGCCGAGGGGGGCAAAAAATCAACTTTTCGCCAACACCGTAGCCCTTCAATATCAAGACCCACTGTCGCCAAGTTGTCAGCAATCACATTCCCCTCCCTATAGACATGTTGGATAGTAAAGTCCTGAAGACCAATTAGGAGGGAGCAAATGTCCTCCATAATACCTTTTAAAGACCACCCCACAATCATCTTGCCTTTAGTGGCTTCCACTATTAGCATCAAGTCGCCTTCAATTTCCATGGTGTTGATGCCGAGTGACAACGCAATTCTAAGACCCCATAAAAGGGCCATACCTTCAACCCGATTGCTAGTGTGATCTTTCAGTTTCCCAACATAGGCAGCCACCAAGCCACCGACATGATCCCTGATAATACCACCTCCAGCTGCCATACCTCCCCTAGCCACCCCATCAAAATTTAGCTTAACCCAAGGCGGCTTAGGGGTTCTCCATTTAGTATTCTTCCTAATGATCATTTTGGAATTATCAAATCTTTGGAACTCACTAGGCAATTTCCAAATAGTAGCTATGCTTTTACCCTGAGGGGGGATTACTAGGCGTCTTCAATTTACAAGTCGAAATGTTATCCGGGAGGAGATTATTAAGGATTATCAACAAACCATCTACATTGTTCATCGTCTCTCTAAAAATCTTGTTATTCCTTTCTTTCCACAGACACCAGCAAATGTGAGGTGGAATAAGCTGCCAAAATAGTCGGATTAACGGATGTTTGGAGGGGCATTTCCAATTTAAAATAAATTGGTGAATATCTCTATCAAAGACCCAAGAGATGTTCAACCTTTGTAAAACATTATGCCAGACCTGGGAAGCAAACTGGCAGTGAATAAAAAGATGAGAAATAGTTTCTTCTTCCCTTCTGCAAAGAGTACACCAATTAGGGAATTGAAAGCCCCTCTTAACAAAATTATAAATAGTTAAAATTTTACCATAAATGGAAGTCCACCAAAAGAAATTTATTTTAGGAATGAGCTGATGAATCCACACCTTCTTCCAACATTGTGGACTTACATAATTATATATTTATGTGAAAGTATATATGTGTGTAAGTATACATACATACATATATGTATATGTATGGAAACTATACATATATATACCCAAATGCACCCAAACCAAAAACAGTTACAGCACACACAAACCTCCATACTTATACCTGATTCAATAACTTAGATTTTAGACTTTGGGTGGTGCAATCTCTCTCTTTAGCCAATTTCAAGCTCAGGTTGGTTGATTTCTTTATGGAGTTTCCAGAGTTTGGGGCATTCTTGTTTCTCAAAAGATTTACAATTTTTTCTTATATGTTTAAATGCCAACCAGATGAACAAAACACATAAAAAACCCTCTCAAAACCCTCTCCGATTCATAACTCTAGTTGAGTGTTTTTCTGAATTAAAAACAAAGCACATAAAAAAATTTGATGTTGGCTCACTCATTCTCAATTTTTTAGACTATAGATTTAAAATATTCATGCCATTAGTCTTGAAATTCAAGTTATATTAATTATACAATATTTTCTTAATCCATAATGTAAATAAATGTTTTCTAGATTAAACTGTGAACAAATTTTTTGAGTCATTTTGGATCATACTCTGTGTTCCATCATCAAAATAATAGAAAGCTACAAAAATCATAAAATAATAGTGAAGTCACTTGTCTATATAATCGAAGCAGATAGAATTGTATTTTAAAAATAATAGATGCAAACATGCCCATATAATCATAGAAGATGGAATGGTGCCCGTAAGAAACATGGCTTCCAAATGTAAAAACATCAACAGCTGCTATCTTCTCTACCATTGATGATTTATTTTTTCAATGGTCCTATGCCTACGAGATGGGATAATTTTGTATAAATTTGGTGTCCTTTCCTCATACTGCTCGCCAAGGCAAAACTTGTGGCTAAGGTTGCCATTTGCCATTGTGTCATGGAGCCAACATTAAATAGTAATATTGCATGATAGTCAATAAGTGATTTAATTTTGATCAAAGCTTATAAAAGCAGGAAATGGATGTGATTTGAGAGCACCATTGTAACTGACTCTTGATAAAAAAAAATCCATTCTCTCTTTGCGGGAGGAGATCCCCCTTTGAAATCCTGCGCTGAATCTTGTGTCTCTTGTAAATGCTGACATGACCTCTTAGCTTTTTTGCATTTGACATAGACAATACTTAATACCTAAAAATTTATACGGCTACAGCTTTCACTGATAGCCTATACTATGATCTGTCATAAAGACATTTTTTTAGCGAATTTCACCAAAGATTTTCCATTTGTCAAATACCCCATGCAATACTCACCTCATTAATGATGCTTAATTATTCCAGTTACAGACAAATCAAACTTGTCCATTCCTGAGTCTTAGATCATTCGACCATCAACAGCTGCATCTAGCAGCTACGTAACAGTAACATGGGTTGAGGAACAGAAAGCATAATGTTAACAGTGCCAGAAAGGTCAAAGTTTCACACAAGAGTTCTCAAAATTTTAGAGCAGCCCCAAAAGAATTTGCCAATTACTATTAAATTTTGACAAAAATAACATCTTTGCCTGCAAGGAAAAAAAATGCTAGTGGCGATTCAATGTTATTTATAAATGTAAGAATAACAGCAAACTATTTGAATGCATCTCCCCAAAAGAATTGGTGAGAACAAGAGATACAACTAGAAGCCAGAGGCCATCTTAGAGATTAAATCTGGATAACTTATATCAGATTGAAGGCCCAGTATTATATGGCCACCTCTATTAGAATGCATTTCACTACCATCAGTACGCAGAACCGAACAATAAATGCTGCTAGAAGTGTCGACAGTCTCAAGTATATCTAGTCGTGTCGCATAAGTAGGTGGTCAACTCTACTTACCCTCTTGCACCTGAATTTCCTGTAGAAAGTGTTCTGCTTCCAATGCTGCCATACATCCTGCAAGACAGATTAAAATAATATATCATGAAAACAGAAAACAAAGAGAGGAGAAAAAACATAACTTGCCTTTCTGGAAATTTTATCATCCAATCTTTATAGTGGAACAGGCTCATCTCTATAGGGAAACAAGTTTATATCTAAGAGGACAGAGAAGCTTGCTATTACACATAATACCTTGCATTTCATTGACCACCAAAAAAATGACAAGAAGGAGAATTCAACAGCACGATGGGTTGTATAGCCCAAGGAGCCAAGGTAAGTGCAGGAGCCACATGCGCCACAATTTCAATGACAAGGAGACATGTCCAGTTGATTAAAATTCATGATTCTATTTTTTATTGGATTATCATTATAATTTCAGCCCTTTAATCAATGTTAGTCATTTGACATTACAGATTAATGTGACATTGTCATTCAATGTTAAATCATGGATCATGTAGTTAAACTAAAATTTAAATTTTTCAGCTAATTTAGTTTGTATTGATTTGTTTTTTAATTGAATTTCCAAATATTATCTTTTATCCAGTCTAGTAGCCATCCTCCTCCATCCCCAAAATCTAATTCTAGGAAATTTTTGCCGTCCTTAGAAATGCTAATGTCCCCAACCTCGAAGAGCTACTACTTCCAATATGTGTGTGTTTTGTGGCATGTAACTTGCACTCAGTGATGCAAATTAAACATGATGTGCAGGCAATGCATTGACTAAGTTTTGTTTGGGATTATATGCAAGTTAAGTTCTAACATAATATGCCTTTACATTCAAACTTCCCTTTTTCACAGCAATGGAACTCTTCCTTTTCAGAGATTTAGTCAGAAATGGGACTTCGTCAAATACAAAAACAAAGGGAAAAGCTCTGGAAAAACTCAAACAAGAATTCATACTTCACATAAACATGCCAAGACTAAAAAATTGAGAAGTCGCCATTAGTTATACCATGCAAAAGCTTGGGCCAGAAGAAATAGTATTCAACAGTTCTCACCCATTCTAGAGAATCTGAAAGGTTTTCAGACTCATTTCAAAGAGTCATGATAGTTGATTATACGGTATACCATAGTTATACTATGCAAAAGATTGGGGGAGAATAGTATTGAATAGTTTTCAGTCGTTTCATAGTTCTGAAAAGTTTCCAAATGCGTTTCCAAAGTTCATAATAGTTGATAATATTGTATCCAGGAGTGTTGGATATTTCCACATTCTTAGGATGTACTTCACTCTGTTTTATAAAAGAAATATACCTCAACAATTCAGTAATTTCTCAACCTAGCCACCCTATTTCAAAAACTTGCAATCCAAATATCTCCAACTTCCAAGTAGATGTTTCTCATTCTAGGTGTGACATTCCTAGAGAATACAAAATTGTAGTACTAAATTGCTTTTGTTAGGTGAGATTAAACGTCATAAGTAGTTCTAGAGAATGAATGAAGTAGAAACTTCAGGGCCGTAATTCTTCTTCCCACCCACACAGAAGGAAAAAAAAAAAATCAGTTGTAATGAGACTTCTTGTAGTATAAACTGTATAATAGATAAAATTCCTCTCATTAACTGAGCCAGGATTTACTGGTGACTTCAGCAATGTTTCACATTATCAAGATTGCACAAAAGTTGTGAGCCCAATCATGTTTTAATCTTATTAAAAGAATTAACTTTTTAAAATATAAATAAATTACCATCCATATGCAAATCCTAAGACTTCGAGGAAAAGTTAGAAACCAATTCTACTATGGTTTCATAGCTAGAAATCTCGCTTAAATCCTAAAATGTGCCACCAGAAAACAAAACTACTACAAGACGACACACATTGCCACAGAAGCAACCAATAAGACAAAAACTCTTTGGCCCTTTGGGTTACGAAACAAAACAAAATGGGTCAATCCAGAAAGCAAAAATCTTTGAAGATGCAACCCTACAAATTAAATTTAAAGCATTAAATAAAACACAAGATTTACGCTACCTGGAGAAAAAAAACACTTTTCCAACTCTGCCTCAAGGAATATAATTGCCAGTATTTTTAGAAATCCATAATTTCTTACTTATATAATCTAGTAAAACGTTCTATTTAAACAAAATAATCTCTCATGAGCAATGGGCTGTAGTGGTAAAGCATGGCAGGCTTTCCTAGCAGAGGATCAGTTGAAATCCCTAGGAAACAAATGAATTGTTAGAAATTGAGTATAATACAACTGATAATGAAAGCTTCTTTACATCAACGTTTCAAATTGCAGTATAATCCATCATTTGTTATCATCATTCAAAATATTGATGTAAATGAAACTTCAAGTTTTTTTCAAATTGAAAATCTCATATAAACTCATATAATAATAAAATTTAACAGGAAGTAAATCTTTCAAGATGCAATCCTACAAGTAAAATTTAGAGCATTAAATAAAACACAAGATTTACACCACATGGAGGGAAAAAAAGGCACTTTTCAAACCCTGCCTCAAGGAATATTTTCCAGCATATCTAGAAATCCATAATTGCTTACTTACAGAATTTCGTAAAGTGTTCCATTTGTAAAAAATAATCACTCTCAACAGCAATGCGCTCAAGTGGCAAATCTAGCAGACTTTCCTAGCATTGGATTAGTTGAAATCCGTGGGAAATAAATGAATTCTTGAAATTGAATAATATACAATTGAGAAAGAAAGTTTTTTTTGTCAAAACTGTTTCAATTCTAATTTTATCAATCTTTCTGATTACAGTCTACAATCCATTATTTGTTATCATCTTAATGATGAATCATAGATTGTGATCCAAAATATTGATATAAACAAAATGTACAATTTTTCCATAGACTATGAAAATCTCTTATACACTCATTTAAAACTTCTAAGTTTGTAGAAGTGATCTATCATGCAAAACTTTTGTAGCAGAAGACTGGGTTCAAGCTCCCCAGAATTCCACAATACACCACATCCAATTTCAAAGTGCCACTCATTAACAAATAAAACGTTTTAGTGCAAGCAATAAATTGTGGAAAATTTTCATAGCAGAGAGCTAGTTCAAGTCCCCAAAGAATACACGATAGACCACTTCCAACTTCAAGAGAAAGTGATAAATCATGGGAGATTTTCATAGGACTATGTTTAAGTCCCCAGAAATTGGATAACAACACCACATCCAACTTTGATTGCTTTTCCATTTAACAATTGAAAAAATAATAATAACAAATGCTAAGAAACCTCGGCTACTTCCTCTTTCAAATTTAAATGCAAAGCAACGTTTGGCTTAAGAAAAAATGTGTCAAAATTTTAAGATTTGCATTAATTTTTTCTATGTCACTCACTACCTTGGCTTTTAGCTTAAAAAAGGGTTAAAAAAAAATTGCATCAACTTCGCCTCACACTTAATGATCCACCTAACTAGACTTTGTTTTTATTTAAAATAAAAAATGGTCATTACTTATTCAAAAATCTACCTGTGCCAGCAGCAGTGATAGCCTGGCGCCATTTCTTGTCCTGAACATCGCCAGCAGCAAAAACCCCTGGAATACTGGTCTGTGTCGTCCCGGGCTTGGTGACGATATATCCGTCGGAGTCGAGCTCCAGCTGTCCTCCTAAAAACTTCGTCGCCGGCTCATGCCCTATGGCAAAAAATAGCCCCGACACTTCCACGGACTTCACCTCCCCCGTAACCGTGTCCCTCAAATTCAGCCTGCTAAGCAAGCCCTTCTTGTTCCCCAGAGCCTCCAAAACCTCCGCATTCCATATGACCTCGATCTTAGGGTTCTCCAGCGCCCTCTTCTGCATGATCTTGGAGGCTCTGAATGCATCACGCCTGTGAATAATGTACACCTTCGAGCCATACTTGGTTAAAAAATTGGCCTCTTCCATGGCAGAGTCGCCGCCCCCAATCACCGCCAGGGGCCGGTTACGGAAAATGGGGGCAGCCCCATCGCAGACCGCGCAGGCCGAGATGCCCCTGTGAAAAAAAGAAAGAAAGAAATACTTATAAGTAACTACACACTACACGCACTAAAAACATTTCGAAGTCCAAAACGGCTTACTTGTTCCAGTAGCCATCGTCGCCAGCGCCGGGGAAATCCAGCCGCTTGGCTACGGCCCCTGTGGCAATAATAACGGTGTCTGCATCAACCTGCATATTCTCTGTATAAACCCTAAATGGCCTGACGGAAAGGTCCACGCGTTCGACAGTTTCCGTGAAGATCTGTGTGCCGAAGCGGAGGCTCTGTTCCCTGAACTTGTCCGTGAGTTCATACCCCAGGATTCCGTTGGGAAAGCCCGGAAAGTTTTCGACATCGGTGGTAGTGGTGAGCTGCCCGCCGGCAGCGATGCCGTTGGCCATGAAACCTTCGAACAGCACAGGCTTCAGCTCTGCCCGTGCTGTGTAGATCGCAGCTGTGTGGGCAGCAGGCCCGCTGCCCACTATGCAAGTTGGTGTCCGCAGCTTTTCTAGTTGTTTCATTGTTCTTTCGCTAGAAGGAGATGACTTTACGGTATTTGACGCAGTATGTGTTATGCCTGTTGTGAATTTCTTCAATAGATGGAGGAGCCTTCTCTTCATGGCAATGCAAAATGCTCTCAACCTATATATAAATTTGAACCAGACGCCGGCACGCTCTAATTTTTCCTCATTGCTGACGTGCCCTTCGTTTTTAGCGGGAAGGTTCTGTGGTGTGCGTGTGGTCCGCGTGGACCTTTCTTAGTGGGTCTGTCCTCCTCTGGAAGGTCGGAAATGGAGAGTTCGCATTGACTGTATGTATTTATAGTCACAAATTCAAAAACAAATACTTTGCTTAAAAAACTTGCAACCAAAAATTCGTTTCCTCTCAAGGGGGCAACGTTGATGCACACGTGCCAAATTAATTGGAATTCAAAATCAGGGGTAATGAATTCAAACTTTAAAGAATAAATTCGTAACTTCAAAAAATAAATAAATTCAAAACTATAAAAAACTAGCAATCGCACTTTGGTGTGCAATGGGTACGCCAAAGAATTGTGGAAAGTCAATTAAAAAATAAATTGAAATTTTTTTTTTTGGTACATTTATGTAGTGCATGAGGTCAATTGGTAGGTCAATTAGAAAATGTTTTTGTTTATATATATTATTATTATTATTAGTATAATTATTAGTATTATTATTATCTTTATGATTATTCGTATTAAATTTTTATTATATAAAAATATTATTATATTAATATTTTATTTTTTATGTATTTACTATTTTTTTTTATTATTAATATATCAATTTAGATAATATTACATTATTATTATTATTAATATTATTATTATTATTATTATATTTAATTAAATCTCTGAATTCGATCTACGTATAAATAAATTTAAATAATTTATTTATATTTGTTCATTCTTTCATTTTGATTAAATAAATAAGTTTATTTAATCATCTTTTCGTATTCATTTCTTAATTAATTAAATAAACATTACGATTTATTTATATTAATTATCAATAATCTTGGCTTGAATATTTTATTCAAATAAAGATTAAATATTATTTTCTTCTATGTCCATTTACAATTAAATATTTCAAATATTTAATTAATTCCTCTAATTAGATTCTGAATTCTTCCATTTATGATTAAATGTCTCAAAATATTTAATTAATTCTTCTAAAGTCACATCACAATTAAATATTCTAAAATATTTAATTAAAATCTTCTATAGTCCTAAAATCAAAAATCAAACTCACATAAATGAAATTAAATAAATTTTATTTATTTAATTAATATTTGCATTATCTTCAACAACCAAGAAACAAACTGCCAAAACAGAAAAATTAAATTCCTCTGTTCCTGTGCAGGCTTGTTCCCGTGGGTTGAAGACAAGCATCCATTCTTCTCTCCAACCTCCCAACTTCTTCCATTTTCCTCTCAACCTCTCCATCTCTCACCATTCAAACTTACCAGACAACCTCACAGTCGTTGATCCTTGCCAGCCAGGATTGTGCCTGCAAAAAAACTATAAAAAGGACTGTCGGGTCTTTGAAATGATATAGAAGCTTTTGAGAGAATAACTATAGCCAAATTGCAAATAGCATAAGCCTTTTAGCATTCTCATTTCATAGCATAGCATAAGATCATAGCATATCATGGCCAATCATCCACATAGTTTAGTTTCAATTTACAACCCCTGTGCATATCCGTCAGCATTCTCACCTCCACCAGCATATAGGATAGAGAACTTCCTTTGCATACTCATTCTGCAAATTGCCATTTAGAGAAACCAAGCTTACACAATCTAAGAGCAGCAGCTTCGAACAAATCTCTGGAGATAGAGGAAGATGGAATGCCTCTAAAGAATTCCTGTTTATTCAATTTCAATTTTAATTTCTTCAGTTTAAAGTTCTATTACTTGTGTTTATTGTTTCAATTTGATTACATATTAACATTACACATTTTTGGCGCCCACCGTGGGGCTCTTGCCCCCAATTCTCACATCTTTTTGCAGGTTTTTCTGACAGGTTACGGTCAAAAATAGCGGATTAGCGCAAGAAACACGCTTCAGCAAAAGTTATACCCAGAACAGCGCCAATGAAGATTTCTGTAGCGCCTATGAAGATTTCTGCAGCGCCCGTGAAGACTTCTACATCACCCGTAAAGACTCCTGCAGTGCTTGTGAAAACTTCTGCAGCGCCATCAAGGAATTATGCAGCGCCTATGAAGACTCCTGCAGCGCCCGTGAAGACTTCTGCAGTGCCCATAAAGACTTATGCAGCGCCTGTGAAGACTTCTGCAGCGCCCGTAAAGAATCCTGCAACACCCGTGAAGACTGTTATAGCGCATTTTTAGAAAACCTGCAAACTGTAATTTGTAAGTTGAATACAATTTAACTGAATCCGACGCAACCGCGGACAGTTAATAACTTTAAATTGGAATGAAGCAATCATAAGGTAGACACACAAATTAAAATGAAGCAATCATAGGGTAGACACTTCATTATTTCACTTTGGGACTAAAATGAACTCTATGTTTGTGTGAAGCAACATCTTCACTTAGCATAGCAAAATTTTATTTTGGGCTTAAAATTCAATCCTTGTTTTCTTTGTTTTAAATGGTGATAGGCCTATGCTCTCCCCTTAACTAGGTGATCAAAATGCCAAACTCATCAATTTCCCTTTATGCAATTTCCAGTTTTATTAAATCCTTTTAGAGAGCCTGCTCTTGTGGGCAAAAGTACTCACCCAAGAGGAACGACTCAAGTGGGTTCAAGCCAAAGCCAGGCTATTCCACCCCACTCTAAAATTTAAAGCAAAATTGGAGAAACCCTCTTTTGACGGTAGTGTGCATTGATAACCATCCCCAAAGCCTTTGTTCTAAAGGTAGGGAGGTCTCTCGAGGGAGCCTATCATTTGCCACACCGAACGGAAACCCTTACTACGAACCTAGTGTAGTATCTAACTTGTCAGTTTCCGAACGTCATAATAATCACAGTGCAGGGGAGGGAAGAATCTACCCCCAAGATACTCACCATATAACTACCAAGGATTGTTTGCTCAGGGGATCCGGTATCCACTTCCGTCACTCTGAGTACGCACCTGGAAAAGACAAAAACACGGGCGCCCTTTCGGGGGTGACATGGCTGTGTGAGTCGACGCAGTTCTAAGATGTGGGATGTTGATTACTATGATGACCTACTTGAGTACTAAGAGTGAGTCTGTTTGAAATGCTTATCATGTGTAAAACCCGTTAAAATAATTTTTTGAAAAACATTTTGATCATACACTCAATGTTTAGCATAGTACTTAAAACAACTACTCTACAAATTGCTTGATGTGTTTTCAATACACTAATTCAGATAAGATCATCCAAAACTCAAGATCACATTGATTACTCCCATGTTACGAGATTGGAAATCTACAACCTTCGTTAAGAAATCCATTTTCAAAAGGATTAAAAACCCAAAGAAACCCCTTAGCCACAAGAAACTATTGAAGAAAAGACGATTCTTCTATCAAAGCCAAAAAGTTTTACTCAAATATAGAACCTTTCTTCATAGGTATCATGACTGTGTTAGGGGTCTTTTTGATGATTATGCTATAGAACCTTTGTATTCACAAGCTTTCTTTCAAAGAAGAGCCCTTTCTCAAAGGCATAACCATGGTCAACGCATTCGTTTCTGCTATATTCCCCAACTTGCAATTGAATATTCTACTCGTCCAAATCAAATTTTGCAATAGAGAACTCAATCACATTAGGCATCTATCACAAAATCCATCCTTTTGCAAAGCTATGATCAAAACTTCATAAAGTGCAAAAACATCATTTTCTTGATCTTTTGCTTAAATTCCCACCAATAGGATTTTCATCCTTTCAATTAGGGAACAACACAAGCTAAAGATTAGAAACCTTCGTGAGTCATAGAATCTTCATTCTATTCTGACTTTCATATCTATCACACAATTGCACTATTTCATTCTTTTGATCAAAAAGTTAGTAGAATTTGGAACAAAACTTATGCCTGTCTTCATGAGATCTCAAAAACACATGGAAACAGACGAGGGAGAAACCACTACAAGCAAAATGGGTGACCATAATGAGAAAGAAGAGGAAACATTTAACGTTGACGAATTAACAGAAGAAAAGCTTCAAGAAGCAGAACAAGATCCCCAATTCCATACTCTTATGGAAAGGATTTTAGAACGAAACAAAGAAAGATATTTTCTTTCATTAGCTAATCAAGGAGCTAAGTTACCTCACAATTTCGACATAGAAGGGATTAAATAGAATCCTGAAACTCCTCCTAATGACTTTAGTGCCCTTACTCAACAGATAAAGGAATTACAAGGGAAAATAAAAGAGATGCAAGGGGGTACAACAAAGAAGTATGTTTTGGAAGACATATCTCCTTATCCATTTGATAGGAGTCTTCAAATGATTCCTTTTCCAAAACATTGTGAAATCCCTAAATATGATAGGTACAATGGAAAAATTGATCCCATTGACCATGTGAGGGATTTCTGAAATATGAGTCTAGAATTTGCCTATGACGATACCTACTTAATGCGATTATTTCCACGAAGTCTAGGTGTACAATCCATGGAGTGGCTTTCAAAGATCACTCCACCCATCAAAACTTTTGAGGAGTTAATAAATCAATTTATATCACAATACTCCTACAACATCCAACATCAGATAACAATGCTTGATCTTTGTAAAGTGAAACAAAAAGTAGGAGAACCCTTCACTACATTCTTGCAAAGATGGAGAAGGTTATTTGCACGATATTCCCATCCTATTCCTGAAAAGCAAAAGATGGATATCTTCATCAATAGCCTAGATCAAGAATTAAGCTATAGGCTTAATCTTCATTGTCCTCATAACTTTGAAAAGTTGATTGAAAACGCAATCACCATTGAAGGGGCCTTGGTTAAACGAGGAGTGATAAAAATTGATAATCCAAGTAAATCCAACCAAAACAACAACGATAAAACAAGGTTTTGGAACAGAAATAAAAATGTTGTCAATGATGGTATAGTACATGCAAATAATCTACGAACAAGACCATCTATCTTTAATCTATCAAGTGCTCCACGAAACAATCAACAAGCAAATACCAACCAACAAGGAAGCAACAATCAACAAGGACAAACCTCCAAGCAAGAAAGCATGACCAATCAAAACACCAAGGATAATCATCCTAATTTCAATAACAATATTGGCAATACCCAAACATCAAATCCGTCCAGACCTTCATTCTTCTCAAATCGGCGAAATTTTACCACTTTGGGTCAATCTCTTGAGTCTGCTCTCAAGGAGCTTCTTGATAATAAGGTTATCACCTTACCACCACAAAGAGATTATGAGCCTCGAGTCAAACCACCATCATGGAATGACTCATATTATTGCAATTATCATCAATGTAAGGGTCATAGAACGAATAATTGTCAAGCTTTGCGAAATCTAGTACAAGATTTAATTGACAATGGCACCATTACAATTGAAGGACATCATACCAATGACGATCATCAAGCATTCAAAGATCCTTTACCGAATTATCAAAAGGGGGAAACATCAGATGCAAAAGCCAAAAGCATAAATAATGTTGAAGAAAATATAATCTGTCACATCTATGTTGATGATCAACGGGTTAATGTTATCAAAATCAAGGGAAAACACGAATATCAACAGGTTAATGTGACCACGAGAGGACAAGCAAAGGTTGTCCTAAAAGGAAGTTCATCTAAGACAACTATTCCTTCTCCAAATCAATATAATCTGGTTGATCAATTGAGAAAAACATCAACTCAAATCTCCATCATTGAACTTCTCAAAATATCCCCCATACACAAGAATATTTTAGAAGAAGCTCTTATAAACACAACTGTTGACACTGATTTGGATGTAAATAAATTTCAAGCCATGGTGGGACATTTGTCTTCCCCCACTTGTCTTTCATTTTCCGAAAAAGATGATGCCTCCATGACACATCCACATAATTCATCGCTCTATCTTGAAGTCATGATCCATAAACACCGAATTAGACGTGTCTTAATAGATGGAGGAGCTGGTTTAAACATTTGTACTTTAAAGTTAATAAATGCCTTGGGAATATCAGAAAATTCTATTGATCCACGAAGGAAAATAACTATCAAGGCATATGATGATGAAGAAAGAGCTTCTAAAGGACTAATAATGTTACCTATCAGAGTGGGACCTGTTGTGAAAAATACTTTTTGTTAGGTTATAGATCGTGATCTTTCTTATAACATACTTTTGGGTCGTCCATGGATTCATGATATGCAAGTTGTACCATCAACGTATCATTAATGCCTCAAGTTTCCATATGATGGACAAGAAATAACCATACAAGCTGATTACAATAGCACACAAACTTGTTCAAATCTCTGAGCAACTCAAGATGCCTTTGTGCCACATAATAGGGAGGCTCTTGTTGTTTCTTCTTCCAATCTACAAGTCCAATTGCAAGAAATGACAAAGAATCTTGACACTAAGCTAAATTTTAAAGACAAAGGGGTAGGAGAATATTCACTATCTCTTTCTACTTTACCTCCTTCTCCGAGGTCACATGGTCAGCCAACCTTATCAAATCAAAAGATTGCAACAGCTTCTACATCCCAAGCTTCTATGCCAATCACAAAGTTTGACGGGAAATTCATTAAAGCCAATAGCACTGAAGAAGAAGCTGAAGATAGGGACATCCTAAATTGGCTATACAAAGATGAAGATGAATCTCTCTTGCACATTAAGTTACCTACAGAACAATATGGTAAGGGGTACGCTATCATGCAGAAAATGGGCTATGAAGGAAATGGTCCTATAGGAAAAAGAAGAGAAGGAATTGTGGAACCAATTCAACCTATTTCAATACATCCAAGTGATAAAACAGGACTTGGATATGGTAAAGATAAAGAAGAATCTACTTCACAGCAAGCACAATCAACTCATGAAGGAGGATCAATGGCAGATAAACCTCATGAATCAGTTTTCCAATTGCAGAATAGTTCAGATACTGATTCTAATGAATATGAGTGGGACACCATTTATAATGATGAATTTTGGAGGGACAAACAAGTTGATACTATACACAAATATGCACATGTTCTTATACAAGGAGAAGGTTCAAGGCCTCCACTTGATTATGTTTTACAAAGTGATCATGACTCAAGTGAGGACGAATCAGATTCTAACGAGATTGACAATCAACAGGAGAATACCATCATAGACCTTGTCTACCATGAAAATGATAACCATATGACTTTGATAGCTCAAGACCTTACCCAGCCTAATGATCCCATGCCTTTAGTTTATCCGGAACTTATTGATTGGGACAATGACGCGCCTATCCATATCCCTACATTCCATGATGATGAGAACATTATAAGTTTCCTTTGTTCCTCTAATGAAGAAAATAATTGTTTCATCCAAGAATTTCATACTCATGATTTTGATAAGGAGGGTGTCAAGTCTCTTAGCTGCAAAATAAATGAAATAAAAGATGGATCTATCGGTGAAAACTGAAAAATGGCAGTGATAGATCACAACAAGAGAAAAATAAAGAGCGAATCTGACAGTGAAAACCTCTTTGAGGCACTGAAGGATGAGAAACTTGACACTCTTCCCAAGCATTATCACGAAATATCTTCTATTTTGATCGAACCAATAGAATCAATCAACATAAGTACAGTAGAGCAGCCAAAAATCTTGCAACTTGCAGCGTCATTAACAGTTGAAGAAGTCCTGAAATTCATGGAGTTCTTGAAGGAGAATCAAATCAACTTTGCTTGGTCATATGCTGATATGCCAGGGTTAGATCCTAATCTATAATGCATCATTTATCTATCAAGGCAGGGGCAAAACCTGTGAAGCAAAAGCTCAGAAAAATGCATCCACATGTTGCATTATTGGTCAAAGAGGAATTAAAGAAGCTTTTGGATGTTGGATTCATTCGAACTATTGACTATGCAGAATGGATTTCCAATATTGTACCTATTTCAAAGCCAGATGGAAGGATTAGAGTTTGTACAGATTTCAAAGATTTAAACAAAGCTTGTCCCAAAGATGACTTTCCTTTGCCCAACATAGATATGATTGTTGATTTAACTGTTGGCCATGCAATGTATTCATTAATGGATGGATTTTTAGGATACAACCAGATAAAGATTGCACCAGAGGATCAAGATAAAACAATGTTCACATGCCCTTGGGGTACCTATTGCTGGAATGTAATTCCATTTGGGTTAAAGAATGCCAGAGCTACTTATCAAATAGCAATGACAACCATTTTTCATGACATGATGCATACATTCATGGAAGATTACGTTGATGATTTACTTGCCAAATCTCACACACGAGAAGGACATCTAGAAATCTTGTCAAAAATCTTTACCAGAATGGAGAAGTTCAATGTTCGACTCAATCCAAAGAAATGTGTCTTCGGCGTTACATCTGGAAAACTCCTATGATACATTGTTTCAGAAAAGGGCATAGAAGTTGATCCAGAAAAAGTACAAGCTATAATGGACATGCCGCCACCACGAAATATTAGTCAGCTTCGATCATTGCAAGGATGACTACAGTCTATCAGGCGGTTTATAGCTCAACTGGCAGACAAAAGCTTACCATTTACACATTTATTGCATAAAAATGTCCCATTCAAATGGGAAGATAAATGTGAAGCAGCTTTCAATCAGATCAAGCAATACCTTATGAATCCACCAGTTTTAATTCCACCCATTCCAGGAAAGCCACTCATACTCTATATTTTAGCAACAAAAGTGTCCTTGGGAGCATTACTAGCACAAGAGGATTCTACAGGCAAAGAAAGGGCCATATACTATATCAGCAGAACTTTAACAAGTCATGAATTAAACTACATGTTCATTGAAAAAGCTTTCCTTGCAGTGGTGTTTGCTTCTCAAAAGTTGCGACACTATATGTTGGCTCATACAATTAAGTTGATAACCAAGATTGATCCACTGAAATACCTATTAAGCAGAGCTACTTTAACAAGGAGACTTGCAAAATGGGTAATGATCTTAAGTGAGTTTGACATTCACTATGTAGATCGAAAAGCCATTAAAGGACAGGTCATTGTAGATCAGTTGGCTGAAGCACCTTTACAAGAAGAAAATCCAATGCATATTGAGTTTCTTGATGCAGATGTTTTCACAGCAACAATTTAGAAATCATGGACATTATATTTTGATGGATCCTATACGCAACAAGGCTCAGGGGCAGGAATTCTCTTTGTCACACCTGAAGGAGATAACATACCAAAATCCTATCGATTGATGTTTCCTTGCACAAATAATATAGTTGAATATGAGGCATTGCTTATAGGAATAAAGATAGCTTTGGAATGGCAGATTACAGAGCTGCAAGTCTATGGTGATTCAAAACTTCTCATTAATCAAATTAATGATGATTATCAGACTAAAGATGATAAGTTGCTACCTTACAAGAACATGGTGGATGATTATAAAAAGTATTGTGTCAATTAAGTTTTCACAAATCTCAAGGATTGATAATAAAGCTGCAGATGCAATGGCTACAATTGCTTCTTTGTTGCAATTGTCAGAAGATCAAAAACAATATGAATTCTTAGTGGAACAATTGTTTTCTCCCGCCTATGATAATCCTGAGACCCAAGTCATATGTCATTTAACCGGTTCTGATTCACCTTTATATGGCAAGACTTATACCTATTTGAAAGATAACATCTTACCTCCGGATTTATCTCGAAACCAAAAACGGAACTTCATACGCCAATCATCTCGTTATACTTTGATTGTCGATGTCCTTTACCGACGTGGTCTTGATGGTACACTCCTTAGATGTCTTGAACGTGATGAATCTGAAAAAGCCTTACAAGAGGTTCATGGTGGTATTTGTGGAACTCATTCGAGTGGTTTGACCTTAGCCAAGAAACTTGTCAGAATGGGAAATTATTGGCCTACCATGGAGAAAGATTCTTTTACTTTTGTCAAGAAGTGTTCTAAATGCTAGATTCATGGGAATCTTATTCATGCACCTGCACAGGAATTGCAACCTTTCACTCCGACATGGCCTTTTTCTCAGTGGGGACTAGATCTTGTTGGAAAAATTCATCCTTCATCATCAAATGGGCATAAATTTATCACAGCTATGGAGTATTTTACAAAATGGATTGAAGTTGTTCCTTTGACGACTGTGACCGGTAAACAAATTTCTTCATTCATCTTAAATTACATTATTTGTCGATATGGAATTCCTAATTCTATCATTACTGATAATGGAAGACCTTTCAAGAATCAGGATGTTAATGAACTTTGTGAAAGATTTCACATCCAACATAGGTTCTCTACACCTTATTATTCACAAGGTAATGGTCAAGCAGAAGCTTCCAACAAAACAATCTTGAAGATCTTGAAGAAGACAGTAAATGATGCCGGTCGTGATTGGCATGTCCAATTAAATCCAGCTTTGTGGGCATATAGAACCAACATTCGCACACCAACAGGAGCTACACCATATGCCTTGGTCTATGGAGCAGAAGCAATCTTACCACTAGAGGTTGAAATACCTTCGCTTAGGGTCTCACTCAAGGGATTGATAAGTGATGAAGACTATAGAGTATCTCGCTTGCAAGAGTTGGAACTGTTAGATGAAAGACGTCAACATGCAGCTGATCATTTGAAAGGTTATCAACAAGTTATGTCTCGTAGTTATAATCACAGAGTTAAACCATGGACATTTCAAGTAGGTGACTTAGTCTTGAGAGAAAATCCACGTAATCAGCAAGACAAAGAAAAGAAAGGGAAATTTGAACCTAACTGGCTTGGTCTATTTGTCCTCATTGCAGCATACAGTTCTGGTGCATATCAGTTATCCACGTCAGAAGGGGAGCTATTTGAAGAGCCAATCAATAGCATTCATTTGAAGAAATTCTATGTCTAAATCATAAAAAGTCCTGAAAAAAATCCAAAAAATCATAAAAAGTCCTGAAAAAAATCCAAAAAAATCATAAAAAGTCCTGAAAAAATCCAAAAAAAATCAGAAAAGTCTTGAAAAAGTGCAATAAAAACAAGTGGTGAAAACCTGGCAAACAGGCGCTACTTGTGATCAAAATATGCTCCTCCATCTATTATCTTATGTCTTATATTCACTTTAGGCATCATCCATTTATATCTATCATCTGTACATATCTTTCATATTCATATCATATGACGGGAATCCTTATGTTTCATCATGGCTTGATGAAATTTGTACATATCCATACTCTTTAGGTTAATTTTATACTGGGGGCAAAAAGCAAAAACATAGACTGAACAAGAGAGAGGCAATGAGCTTTTTCGAATATCACAAACAGACACAAGATAGTTTGCCAAAACATAACAAACATTGCCGTATCAAATCAACCACAACATGCTTATTCAATGCCAATTGACATCAAAACAACATGATCCAACAACAATCGAAACGAGAACATCAATGATGATAACCAAGTTGGATGATCTTAATCTGAATAATGTTTGAAATATTTTAGGCAAGATTTGAATGGTTGTTTGATTTTTCTATCATATCTCTGGAGCAATTCAATGATGTACTGAACTAGAAAAGCAAGGAAGGAGTATGATTTTTCTTTGTCTGTTGTTTGCAAGGAAATCATTAGTACTATGCAAATTGGTCGTGAGACATGCTCTACTACGGATCATTGATGACATTTCAGAATTTGCATGGGAAATTGGTTAACTCTTGTCTGTTTATGCAAGCAATACTCAGGTCATCTCGGTTCAATTATACATAGATGCTTGTATTAACTTGCTATATTAAAAATCATGAAAGCAATACTCAGGTCATCACTGGTGCTAACATACCCTTTGATGCTTGTATTAACTTTCAACATTTCAATGCTCTATGATGATACAAAAAGCACAAATAAGCTATCCAACTGGCAATATTGTATGGATGTCTTGCATGGTTAGTATAGATTGCATTCATGTTAGAATCTGCATTTTGCATTTAAAATTTTTCCCAAAAGTTGGCAAAGTATCAAATGATTCATATCTTGTCGCATACATGACTGAGTATATTTTGACATTCACAAAAACATCATTTCATACATCATTTCATACATGTTTGCATCAAAAAATCATAAAACGAAAGTGTACATCATAATCAAAACATTTATAAGCATTCATAAATTATATCATTCATCATATTCATATAATCATTCATCAATGGATTTCATTCATCTTATAAATCATGCCTACATATACATCATAAGAATAAAATTGAGAAACCATCATATCATAACACATCATGCATATAGAAAATAGACGCATTTATCTCATCATAAATCATTGCTACATTTCATATATCTCAAAAATGAATGTCAAAATGTACAAGGATGTCAACTACATATGATATAACATCATCAAAAATGAGATCATCTCAGGGTGTATACAAATGTCTCAACAGAGTATCACTAAAACATCATGTATAATTCACTAGGGCAGTGCTATCTTCTGATGGAGTGGGTCTGGGACCTGTACCACCTGCAGACCGATGGACCTGCTCCACCTGTCCCTGATGGCCCTCCCCGAGGTAATACGGTCGCGGTCACACCCCTTGTTGGTAGTGCAGAATGAGAGCCAATTATGAGTAGATCGGGACCGGAAAGTATAACTCTCCTCCACTCAGTGGAACAACATCAAGGATATTCGGTCCTATAAAACTTCAAATTCTCCCTAGGTTTCCCTTGGCTACCTCTCTCTATCATGTCACTGTGGTGCTAGTCGCTATCAGACTATCCGGCCAAAGTAATGGCTCTGCCACCCTCATTGCCCTGTTGTGGCCCCTCGCTAGCAGAATCGGGGTCAACTCCGGCCCCTGGGTCAGGTAATAAGGGTCTCCGTGGCTCTGCTAGTCGACTGTAAGCTCAGACTGCATCAGAGAGTGGGATATCCGACTCGACACCATTGACGGCATCAAGGTGATGGATCTCAGATGTCCTTATACTGCGGGTCCACCGCCACCTCTCCCACAATTCTATCACCACCCTACTCAATCTCCTCATCATCATTCCTCCTAATCATCATTCTCCACTTCATCATCATCACCGCCTCCTTAATCACACCGGGTTAGCCCCCATCATCATCTCTGTACAGCAACAGGTGCAATAGGCTCATCAGGATCAAACATATGTGGTGCAGGATGCTCTAACACATACTGGCTATACTCTGGCGTCGTCCCTGCGTCAAGGACATCAACTCAGTAATCCCACATCACCACTCCTAAACTGGTGAACTCTACAACCACTGCCTCATAGGAAATCCGTGGACCCCATACTGCAAGCTCTGGTTGTCGTCGTGCATAAATGGCAGAACCCACAGGCATACCCTGAATCCGACCAAACTGTCGACACACTCGTCCAGCAAGAAATCTCTCAATAATCCATGGAGTACGGCCAATAAGATATCTGGACGTATAGACATAAGGCATCTCCCTCGCATCCTCTGGCCATGCCTCGCAATCTAAATATGGCTGCCAGCATACTATATCCAGACCATCCAAGAGACGCTGCCAATGATCTAGTTTGCCCAGTCTCGGCTGAGCAATAATATCACTATATCTCCATCTGTAAGATCGACCAGCTGGTCGCTGTCCACGAGTCGCAGGACGCATAATAGCAAAGTGCTCCCATGCCCATATCTGTAGTAATGAGCAACCGACAACAAAACTTCGGCCTCTACCATATACAATATGATGTAACTCATCATACAAGTGAGCAAGCATACATGTCCCCCATGCATGCCGTGTCCCCTGCATCACCATACTCTCCAACACACGGTCCCACCCGACTGTGAACCCCTTCGACCTATGGTCAGGGCACAAAACACCTCCAATGAAGCCTGTGAGTACGGATGGTAAAGGTGGATATGTATCTGTCATCTTGCCCCATGGGATGAAGTATCCAGCAATATGATCATCTCTGAAAATCCTCCTCAAAGCATCAGTGCCTCCAGCCTCTCGGCTATCAAAGACCACTATCTCTCCCACCACTGGGATCCTCAAGATGCGATATACGTCCTCAGGGGTCACTGTAATCTCTCCAGTCGGTAAATGAAATGTGTTGGTGTCACTATGCCACCGCTCTGCAAGTGCTGTCAATAAAGCCCTGTTGAGGTGCACCTCAGGCATGTCAAGCAATGCACTTAATCCACAGGCCTCAATCACATCTTGATCTGACTGTAACAGATGTGGAATCAACGTCCATGTACTCGAGAATGTCTCCCGTGACTGCAAAACGCTCAATCTCTCCTATTGACACATCATCAAAGCAAAATCAATATCCCATCATCACGATTAATCAAACATATCAATCACACAATTTTTTTCATCATCATGGAAAGCAGATAATCAACATCATGTTTATTTTTAACAACTTTAGAAATGAACATATCAATCAAACAATTTGTTTTTCATCATCATGGAAAGCAAATAATCCAAAATCACGTTTGTTTTTAACAACCTTAGAAGCAAACAAATCAAACAAACTATTTGTTTTTCATCATCATGGAAAGTAGATTTATCAACATCCTGTTTGTTTTTAATAACTTTAGAAGCAAACATATCGATCTTATTTGTTTTTAACAACTTTAAAAGAAAAATTATCAGCTATTATTTGTTTTCCAACAACTTTGGGCACAAATTTATCACTCAAACAACATTCAATCAAAAGCGCTACATAAAACATTAAGAGCGCTACAGAAATTCTCATAGGCGCTACAGAATTAATTAAGGGTGTTATAGAATTCATCATAGGCGCTACATGATTATATGTGCTACAGAAAATGTTAAGGGCACTACAGAATCTATCATATGCGCTACGAAAACAAATGCGCTACAGAAATTATCAAATGCGCTATGATAACTCTCAAGGGCACTAAAACACAATATTTCACAACTCAAACATCGAAAAACGTGCCACAAATGGAAATTTTTCAAAAAGTAGGAGTTTCACGGGGTACATACCGAGGGTCCATAGTGTGTCGGCTGCTGATGTCGTCGGATACGCTCGAAACAGTGGTGGTGAATCGGAAGTGCCATAATTATCAAACCAAAGCTCAAAATTTACAAATTTTACTAGGTTAAAATGGAAAATGACATGGAAAATGACATTTTTAACCTATTTAATGGCAAAATTGGGGCATTTTATCACATTTTAACATAGTAGGGGCAATTTTGATCATCATTTTTTCATTTTATATCTCTCAGGGTCAATTTCTTCAACTTATTATTTTCATATGATGAATCGACATCTTCAAAATCATTAAAATTGAAAAATTTCAAAAAAATCACAAAAATCATAATCTTATTGATTCATCGTTCGAGGAGGCATATATTTATCAACATTCGACAATCAACATTTGGGGAAAATTTCAAAATTCTTTGAAGCAATGCGTAAAACACATCACTTCAAAGAGGGGCAAAATGTATACACCTAAAATACCAAGACCACAGGAGTTCGTACTAATTAAATATTTTAATATTTAATTAAATCTCTCGAATTCCATCTATGTATAAATGAATTTAAATAATTTATTTATATTGTTCATTATTTCATTTCGATTAAATACATAAGTTTATTTAATCATCTTTTCGCATTCATTTCTTAATTAATTAAATAAATATTATGATTTATTTATATTAATTATCATCTAATCTTGGCTTGGATATTTTATTCAAATAAAGATTAAATATTCCTCTCTTTTAATTATATTCTTCTAAATGTTCATTCATCATTAAATATTCTAAATATTTAATGTAATTTTTCTAATATCCATTCGCAATTAAATATTTCTAAATATTTAATTAATTCTTCTAAAGTCACATTACAATTAAATATTCCAAAATATTTAATTAAATCTTCCATAGTGCTAAAATCAAAAATCAAACTCAATAAATGAAATTAAATAAATTTATTTATTTAATATTTGGGATTATCTTCAACAACCATGAAACAAACTGCCAAAATAGAAAATTAAATTCCTTTGTTTCTGTGCAAGCTTGTTCCCGTGGGTTGAAGACAAGCTCCATTCTTCTCTCCAACCTCCCAACCTCTTCCATCTTCCTCTCAACCTCTCCATCTCTCACCATTCAAACTTACCAGACAATCTCACAGTTGTTGATTCTTATAGCCAGATTGTGCCTACAAAAAAACTATAAATAGGACTGCCAGGTCTTTGAAATCATATAGAAGCTTTCAACAGATAAACTATAGCCAAATTGCAATAGCATAGCCTTTTAGCATTTACAGTATTCTCATTTCATAGCATAGCATAGTAGTAGTTCATATCATGGCATATCTATTTCATATCATAGTATTTTCAATTTACAGCCCTGTGCATAATCCACAGCCCCTGTGCATATCCGTAGCATTCTCACCTCCACCAGCATATAGGATAGAGAACTTCCTTTGCATACTCATTCTGCAGATTGTCCATTTGGAGAAGCCAAGCTTACACAATCTGAGAGCAGCAGCTTCGAACAAATCTCTGGAGATAGAGAAAGATGGAACGCTTCTGAAAGAATTCCTGTTTATATTTTAATTTCATTTCAATTTCTTCAGTTTAAAGTTCTATCATTTGTGTTATTTGTTTCAATTTGATTAACATATTAACATATACACAGTATATAGTCAAGTGCAAAAACATAAGTTTACACGATAGACCTTGGTTGGCTTTTGAAGTCAAATATGTTCAAGTAATTTTGGGTTGAAGAGAAGATATCCCTTGACCATTAATATTGATGTAAAATTGATCTAGACCATTAATTGAGTGGGGTTAGAATGCATTATAAGGGATGATCAATTGGATTTTGCAGAACCATGTGGTGTCATCTAGTAGATTTTGGTAGATTGGTCCACCTTCCACCTTGGTAGCTCATCTATCCATTGATATCATTGATCATCAAAGCCAAAGCATCTCAATTGTTAATCTTGTCTTGTGTTTAGGCAATTAAGGTGGTGGATCCAAGTAATGAATAGGAAACATTTGAAGGACACTTGGCATAGTAAGATTAACTCTTATTGTTCAAGGAGTTTTCTTGTAAGGGTATAGTTTCAAAGGAAGACCATGATTTGGATGCCAAGTTGTTGATTGGGAAGATGGTAGCTGAGAGTTTTTTTTTTCATAGTGTTCATGGAAACTGAGGAGATTGACTCCCTAAGTTATGGGTTGTATTCCAGCCATTTAATTGGCATTAGAAATCAACAAATTTAGGTCTCTCCAGGTATTATGTGTTTTCATTTGAGGAATATTTTTCCCTGTTCTATAGAAAATATGATCCAAAGGAATGTCCTATTGTGCATGAGGTGTGGGTATCATGATACTGAGCCCTCCAAGTATTGAATTTCTCCTTTGAGATGTAGTGTGGCAATCATAACATACTTGAAGGTTCTTAACAACTCTATTAGTCTTACCAGGGGCCATGTTTAACAAAGCAAATGCAATTGCTAACTTTTCGTTATAGTAGAAGCATACCACTGCCTCAATGCTTAAACCAACAATAATACAATTTTTTTCATCTAAGTGAAATATCTTTTCAGACATGCTCCAACATTCAAAAATTCGTTATTTCCATTAGAAGGCTTGTCCTTTAACCTCTTAAAAAGTGAAATTCTTTATGAGATAGACTTTGAATAAGATCTAACAAAATAACTCCATGGGATGATTTGCATTAAACTTGAATTCTCTTTTCTAGTATTCAGTGTGATATATATTTTGTTTTATAGAAAAAACCACCCATGCTTGACATTAGGGAAGAATAAAAGCACTACAACAATACCAATGAAGTCCATGTGCAACATTATTAGAGATGAATTTAGATGCAGTGGGGCAATCAGAACATACTTGAAGGTTCTTAACAGCTCTAATAGTTGTACCAGGGGCCATGTTTAACAAACCAAATGCAATTGCTAACTTTTCACTATGGTGGAAAATAAATAATTTTAAAAAAAAACTGCAATGTTTTGTCACAATTTTGACAAACATAGTTTGATGAACGACAAAAATGTGCAATGAGGTTTCTATACAAACGACGAAGTTTTTGTCGTAATGGAAACTCCACCTCATCGAAATAAGGACAAATGTTTGGTGTTTTTTCGACGATTTCAAATTGGGGCTTTGCAATGTTTTGTGTTTTTTGTCGTCGATAGATGGACGAAGTTACGTCGATTTTGCGACGAACACCACCAAAATTTCCCATGGCACTAACCAACGATGTTGGGTCGTGGTTTCGACGAATAAAAGTTGGTCGTTAAAGTGATGAAATTCCAACGACGAAATTTAAAACAATATTGTGTCAGTAATTTGACAATATTTTGTTGATATGTCACCAAACATTCGTCAGAATTTGTAGTCAAATATAGTAGTGACCTATGAGAGGATATCTCAGGATTTTATTACATACAAAAAAATGGTGATTGAGGCTCTTTTGTTCATAAGTGAGTTTGTTGCAGAGATTCCTTCTCGGTACAGTCATGATGATGGTTCCTACTTTGGACTTGAAGAAGTGCAAGCCCAATTTTAGAATGTTGTTCGTAGCAGTGATAGAAAAAATTCAGTTGGTGGAAGGATGAGTCACATTTCCATGATGTCAGCGAGGTTCGAGAAAGCGGCTAATGAGGTCAAATATTTTCTGAGATCGATTGCAAATGGCGAAGAAACCCTAGAAGAGTGAAACTTTGCTATAGATAGTATTGATGCACCTGACAAAGACATAGTTTCTAGCTTTTTGGAAGATGTGATCAAGATTTAAAGCAACAATCATCTAGAAGCTTTCTTTTACTTTCTTTCTATTCTCGTCCCAATTCTTATCTACTCTTTGAAGGAGAGAAAGAAAAGAAAGTTGTAATAGTTGGCATTTCTTGTTTTCATGCTTTCTTAGGTGGTTAGATGTTTATCTTCTTTAGTTTTAGAAATAAAGCACTTGCATGTTGGCAAGTTGAGTTGTAAAAGAAAGGGGATTATAGGGTTCCTTACCTCTTACTTGTCTATAAATAAGACTGTTTTCTCATTGTTTTCTTTAACTGTACTTGTGATAACAAATTGTTGAGCCTATTTTTCCTGCAAGTTGTTGTTTAGTTGTTGTTCACTTTGTGTAAGAGCAAGTTTGCAATTCTCTTTTAGCTGCAAGTTCTTGTTCAATGCATGTATCTTGTTTAATATTTGTTCTTGATATTTGAGAAATAAAGTCTTGTGCCTATTTTACCCTGATATAATGTCTCAATTTTTTGTTTATTGTGTTATGCTTATATGATCTCCATTTTAGTTTGCATTGAAAGTAAGTAGATGTATGTTGGAAGAAGAGTTTATCTAAGTACTTTTTCAGAGAATCAAACTTTTTCCATTTATAATTCTCTTGCTTTGTGTTTACTTGAGAAATTAGAAAAGTCATTAGAGTAGGCTAGTCGTAGTTGAAATTCCAAAATAGAAAATCTCAGCTACGACGCTTGAGTTTAATAACCTTGTGCTCTTAGCTGAACCAAAAAGATAGGAAAATTAGTTTTAATTTAATTTCTTGAACAACATCAGCAAAGAGGGAGCTTCCCCTCCTAATTCGAAGAGCAGTTTATCTATGCATAGCTATATGTTTCTAATTTGCATTCCAGAGGTGTGAATTGAAACACCAACAATTATTAATTCGTCCAACTTTTAACTCCTCAAGAGTTAAATCAACCCATGGTCAACTAATCATGTTGCACATGAAAATAATTTCAATTAATTATTTAAATCCTCTATTTTCCCTCACCAAGGTATATTCCAAGGAATATTCCTCTCAACAACCTCTCATTCAATTTCCCTCCAAAGGTTTTCAAAAACCTTTCACATCTGCAATAAATTCTCTTACATCCTCTCAAATCTCATTCAATTCCTCTTACAGCCTTTCAAATCCTCACCCAATTTCATTTACTTCTCTTCCATCCTCCTCCACTCACACATTTCCCAAAATGTGCTCCAACTTCCTCCAATAGAATTGTGACACTTGGCACATTCTCATTAGCTCCCATTTTATCCCACATTCACCAATTTCATCAATTCTTCAACCCTTGGCTTCTATAAATAGAGGCATCCTTTTCACAATATGGATACACAACTTCATGCATTATCATTATAGTCATTTGAGTTCATAGCAATCACCATTTTCATGTTATTTTGAGTTCATGTTCACTACTTAGCATCATTTCAACACTTGGATCATCTTCAAATCATTAAGCTTAGCAATTGGGATTGGGAAAGGGTTTCTTTCCACATCAAAGGAGCACCAATCCCCCTATGGGATTGAGGTTTGAATAATTTAGTTGGTTACATGCTTTGTTCTTGCTTTATTTCATGTTTTCAACTTTGTTCTTCCAAGAATTTTATAGGGAACATTAGATTTGAGCTTTAACATGTTTGAAATTATTTTGTTGATCTCATGATAGTTTGTGCAGGTTTGGTGTTCACAAAGGGTAAGAAATTGTCGAAGGTGTATTTGGTGGTATGCACAAGTTGTGGCAGCTCAGTTTAGCAAATTAGAACAAATGTTTCTTAACTGGTCTTCTTGGTGACATGGAAAAAATGAGTGAGCTTGAAAAGATCAAATTAACTCACTAGGTGTTGTCCCTCATATTTTCTATGCAATTTTGCAAACCTTTTGTTCCTTTCCCTTGTTGGTTGTGATTGTGTTGAGTAGGCAAGGCTGGATAAATTACCTAATTTAAGATATTTGCTACTTTGTGAAAACAAACTTTGCAAAGAGTTTCCCAACGAGTTTGGTAGGAAACAGAGTTTTCCCAAACTAGAACAACTTTACATTGTGAGGTTTCCCCAACTTGAAAATTACCATTGAAGCTACATAATGGAGCTATGCCAATGCCAAAAGAGTTGAATTTGAAAGATTTTCCTAGAGAAAAATAGATGGTGAAGGGATTGGAGCATCTCAGTGTTTTACAATATTTGTTTGTGTATAGATACATAGGATGGCAAAACTGGCTCTCAAAGAGTTGGTCAAGATTTTTAAAAGCTGAGAGAAAACCTTCCACATATCAAGATTAATGTACATAGATCTTAACAATTTTCAAAAGAGTAATCATCACAATTTCATTGTCTATTGCATTTGTCACTAGAATTATATTTCAGCCCTTACACTGTATAAAACAATTAATGCTTATACTTAAACTATACAAGGTACACTTTATATTTTAGAATTGTTGAGGATGTTTTTAGCCTGCTAAGAAAGCTAAAAAATTAATTTAGAGTTTTATATTGGTTAATGCTAAATGAATTATTATTTCGGAATTAGTAAGAGGAGGAGAAAAAGACAATGAAAAGCAACAACAACTTTGTAACAGTGAACTATAAAGTCCATTAATATAAATTAAATTTCTATTTGTTGTTTTATTTTGTGTATGGTTATTTGTATTTTGTGAATTGTTTATGATTAAAATTGTAGTTTTATTTGTTAAAAGTAGAGTACAGTTGTTAAAGGATTGTAATTAGTACGTTTCTTGATTACATCATTTATTAAGGTTTAAATTTTTGGAGGTGCAATTTGGTCAGGTGCAACCTTTGGGTGACTTGAATAGATTGGACCATTCTACTCATGATAGTCTAGCCGAAAGACAACTTCTGACATAGATGTACACTTACTCATTATGTTATAATTCACTTTTTAAAAGAAGTAGATGTCAATAGTCATTGTTTCTATCAAATAAAATTTTCCATAGGACTTGTATTTATGAATTTTTCTAACTATCTTCTTCCCAACAAATGAACTTAGCTTGAAAGAGGCACTTAGTTGACTTATTGGTTGAGGAGAAGGATAAATTAATGATCTTAGAAATTGGTTCAAATCTTTACATGTTGCTTTAATTCATCCTTAGTCTGCTTATCTCTATATGTCCTTTGTACAAGTTTGGAAGCCATCACTTGAAAATTATGGACATCCTCATCCTTGGTAAAAGGTCCCAAGTTATTTTTTGTGATGTTAATTAACAGTCGTTTTCCCTACATCCTTTTGTGTAGAATGGTGTGCTACTTCCACAAACATGTTTCCTGTGTTGGTGTCCTCCATTAACCTAGATGTGGTTTTTAATTTCTTATCCTTTGGATTTCTTTGAAGGAACTGTCCAACAACATCCTTGTCAGGAAGGCTCAACTGAGTTATTTTCCTCTTTTTAGAAAGGGTTTTCTCTAGCCAAGTATAGGAGGTAGGAGTTGTCATTGCTTTGGTACTAGGGGAGGTAAAATGTAGAGCTCTCCTGAGAGGAGGAGTATTAGAGATCTCCATCCTGAGAGAAAAAGTTGGAGTAGGGCCAACCTTCGGTGGTGAAATTTGTGGCATATTTGATGGAGGAGAATTAGGAGAGGCACGATAAGTGGAAGAACCACATGCCTAATTTAGTAGCACTTGTGAAAATTTGGTTCCTTGGGTGTTTTTAGATCTATTGGTGTTTATTAGGTTGTTTTATAGAGGTTTATGTGAGTATTCTTAGTGTTTTCTATAAAAACCCTAAACCTTGGCAACAATATTGCACTTTTGGTTTAATCTTGCATTTATTGCTTATTTTGATTACCTGATCCTTTGAGTCATGAATTAAAGGCCTTTGTTTCATGCTTTTGTCTGTCCCTTCTCCTACGATACTAAAACTACCCTTTATTTTTATGCACTCTTAAAAGACTTTTCCCTTTGCACTTTGAATGGTCCCACTGGACATGGGGCAACATTTCGTAGAAGTATTGAATGCTATTATCTTCCTCCTATGAGTCTACAAAATGATCTTTTAAAACCCAATATGAGTGACATGTAAGGGTCACCAGCCAATCAAATCTTATAATTCCTCTTCACACAATACTTAAAGTTCCTAGTGAAGCCCCCTTCTTCCCTAGTGACTTAAGTTGTTATTATATGTGTGCGCTTTAATTGCCTTTTAAGTTGTCTAAGGAATAATTTGCTAAGGGTCCTATCTTTTTCATAGTTAGTTATAGGTGTTAGATCTAGTTAATTCACACTCGTTATGTGCTTTGTAGGAGCTTTTATTCTCAAGAAATTCTCTTGGCGAACAAGTGAAATGTGTTTGTTTTATATCTTAAGTGTAACTAGTTCCTTTTCGCACAAGCTCTAACCATTGTAAAATAAAGATTTTTTAAGCTTGTTTTCCTCCAAAATCATGAAATCACACCATGTGTCATGCTTGGTTCACTTTAAGTTTTCACAAAGGAAAGCACTATTGAGGAAGCCTCAAAGCTATTCCATTTGTTTCTTTGAGTCCCTAAAATTGTGAAACATGTCTTGGAGCTACTCAAAGAAAAAGGGATTTTCTTTTCGTGGAAGGGATTTCAAATCCCCCTAATCATCGTTGATTTATAACACATCAATGGTCCATATTCAAAATTAAAAATAAATACTATTGGCCACATGTTTGAGCATGAAAGAACATTCATGGTGGATTTGATCCATAACCACCTGATTTTTTTGTATGAATTGGTTTAATTGCATATCTCTAAATTATTCAAGGCATAAAGTAAGGTTGTAGAGTGAATTTGTTGTGAATTTTTGGACAAGCTAGGGTTTTCAACACCATTTCACATCTCAAAATATTTTTCTTGCATTTAAAAAATGTTAAGTTATTTAAATATTTACAAAAAATGAAATTTATCAGTTTGACTTGTGATAAATTTAAGATTTCATTGTCATTTGAAATATATCTATATTCATATGATTGAACACGAAAGATGAATGTTATGATGTGCAGTGGAATCTTTTCATTTTGAGCATTGGTTAATGGTTACTGATGAAAGTCTGCAAGTGCAAGTGTGTGATTGCAAGAACAGGTTGAAGACCGAGAGCATGGTTGAGGTAGGAGTATTTAGCCTAATGACGAATGGTAAGCATGATGGAATCTAGGACATGCACACACCACTGAAAATAATAGCATTTGCATTGAACTTACAATTTGGTAGAAATCATTTTTGCTTGTGTGAAATGTATGAATGAATAATTAGGTAAGCTTATGGAAACAAATTAATTGGAGCATTTACTTTACCTTGTCCATTTGATGCTAATTTCATAATAATAATGGTGTTGGAAATATAATTGTTATGTGCATATTGATTGTTCTTGAGGAGAACGATTAAATTAAATAAAAAATAAATACCTTTGTGAGAGGTAAAAAGAAAAGAAATGATGAAAATATATATTTATATTATATTGAGGTAAATTTCCTTTATTTGTAATGTTGAATAAAATTCTTTATGTGAATTTAGAAAAATGTGAACAGATAACACATGGGAAAACAATTTAATCAATCATTTAGGGAAAAAAATAATAACTCCACAAACACCATGAACATAACTGACTATACATCCTTTAATCGATCATCCAATCTAGAAGGGCCTTCACTTTGGTACATTTCTTACAATGCAAGATACTATAAAAATTCAAGGCACTTTTTTCATCAAGAGTATTTGGAAATCTTGGAAAATTATTAAACCTTAAGCATCATTGGGTAGGAAATGACATCCACAATGGTCTCTCTATCGACCAACATTCTATTTGGTGGTCTCCAATTCTCTCTTCTCAAGACCGACCACTAGTCATAGTGCCTTGGCTACATGCCTTGAAGTTCTTTAAGTGAGGCATTCATGCAATGCCAGATTTCATCCACAAAGCCACCAAGAACTTCCTCCCTTGGCATGAATTAAAAATAAAACTCAAGTTGGCTTCCCATGATTAAGATACCTTTCAATTTATATTCAATATTATACCCCCCAGGTTCTTCACAAAATCAGGATTAAGTCTCTCAATCCTTGGTGGAAGGATTGGAAGTGGTACCCAAACGCACCCCTTCACAACTACAAACCTTACAAAGGCTACATGTGACTATTCCCCCATCTTCCTATGGTGAATCAACTTAATCTCTAGTGGCAACTCCAATCATATGTTGGGACTTAGAATTACTAATTCTAGTGCATTTGGTCAGTTATTTTGTCATCTAAATTGGCTCACTTTGCTTGGTGCATTTTATATCAGGGCCTTCCTCTAGGTAGTCGGTTAACTCATACATGGTGTAATACCCCCATGTTTCTGATACTATTTACTACTATTGTTTGCTTTTATATGTTAGTGTGATACTAAATTGTGATGGTGATTGATTCATCGATTTGGTGTGTGTGGATGCGTAGTTTAGTTGATTGCTACAATTGATATTATTATTATGATTTATGATACTCTGTATGTAGGGTTTGGATTATTTTATTATGCAATGCTTTCTCTCTAATGTTTTATATGTCGATGTGATAATCCTATGGTGATCATGTTATTTGAATTCAGTATTATTTTATAATGCAATGGTTTAATAATTAGTAATGATGCAGTAGTTAAGTATCATGTTATCTTATGATCAATTTGGTTAGAAATGTTAGTTCGTCATTGATATTGTAATTGTTAGAATAGATTAGGTGAGAGGACAGTGTAGCATCACTCGTTCACGAGTGCCCTGCTACACTGCAATTCCTTCTCACGATAGGATGTTGATTATATATATACATGTGCTACTTGACGTTTATTTGGATGCAGGATTGCAGGAATAAGTCTCGATTCCACCTGCTTCGGCAGGACAGGGCGAGCAATAAATTAACCCAATGGGTAAAATGTTGAAAAAGGGAGTAGGTTTGGAAGTGTCCCCGTCCCAAGTCCGTCGTTTGTTGTGAGTCGTTGTGTCATGACTGAAGTTTTGTCCTTGTCGTTGTGTAGTTAATTGTTGAGTTTTTATTTAATTTATGGTTAGTGTTTAATTAATTAATCTTATTTGATAAGATAATTAATTAAAGTTGTTTTGTTGTTTTGATTTAATTGTGAGTTAGTAAATGGTTAAATTTAAATATATTATAAATTAAAAAGTGATTTAATTTATTAAAAGAGTAAATAATTATTTTAAATTAATATTGTTGATAATAATTAAATTAAATGAATATTGATAAGGATAATTAAATATTATCTTTTTATTAATATTAAATTAGAAAATCATGTGGAGATAATATCTTGATTAAATAAATTATTTTAATTAAAATTGTAGATAAGTGTGCTTTTAAAAGCTGGAAAAAGGACCAATTAGAAGAGGGGATTTTTGAGAAAAGAAAGCAGAAAAGCTTTATTGATTTTATTGATTCTTTTATTATTTTTGGAGAGGGAATTATTCACACACAGGGATTTTCTCACAAAAAAAAAAGGAAGTTTGTTTTGTAGTTTTGGGTTGGTGTTTTCTGGGTAAAATTATTGTGGTGTTGAAAAGGAAAGAGAGGATAGATTCAGAAGAACGTTGAAGGCAGAAGATCGAGAAACGAGCTGAAGGTAGGAAGAAATCAAGAGGAGTCTATAGAAGGGATTCTTCTTCGGATGAAGGACTCGAGGTTCCATAAAATTTATTATTTATTCTTTTTATTCTGTAAAGAAAATCATGTCTATAATACTTTAAATCAATATTTTGTTTGAAAGAGGGTTTTGTTTGGTTGTGTTATATTCTTGAATGATTTCTATTGAAAACTATATTAAATCTTCTATAGAAAATTTTCATTGAACCTTTTCGAAATTCTTCAATATAGGTTAGTAGTGAAAATTTATTGTTTGAAATAAAACAAAAACCATCCTTGATTGAAGATCGAATTTACTTGCCAGATCTATTTTGTGATTATTGAAAAATCTTCTAAAAATCTTTATAAAACGTAGTGATGAAAATAATTATTTTGAAAGAGAAAATCCTTTTTGCTTATTGCTTATATTTGTATTTCCAAATTTGTACTGAAAGAAAACAATTTATTTATCTAATTTGTTTCTGAATCTTCTCATGAAAATATATATGTATATATATAATTATATCCTTCTATTCAATCAAATATATTATGCCGTGTTTGATCTCTTGTTCTGAATAAAATATATATATATATATTTATATAAATTTAAAAATTTTGATCATATATTTCTTTGTTTCCATGCCCGAACTGGGCGATGGAAATTATAAAAAAAAGGTCTTATAAAATAAAATAAAATTTATAAAATTTATAAAAATTTATAATAAATGAATTATTTTTTTGGGGAATGGGGGTCGGTTGAGGCCGTACCACCCACAGCCCCACAGCCATATTGTTGGAACCTGTAACGGTACTTTGGGGGTCATGGCCACCATAGATCATGGTACAAATTTCTTGTGGGCTACCCTGGGTATGGATACCCACAATGGGAAGGGCTGTGACCTCCCTTGGGAGGTACGCAGTACTCCCTGTGGTTAGGGTAGTTGTATAGTTTTTTTTTTAAATTCATTTTTTTTATTATTATCATTGCTATGTGTCATTTAATTTCGATTATAATGTAATTCAAATTCGAATTCGTATATATATATATTATTTTTTATTGTGATTCTATTAATTTTTAATAATATACTTTTATAAAATTATAAAATATTATTTTTTTTGTTATTTTATAAATTTTTAATAATATACCTTTATAAAATGATATAATATTATTTTTTATTGTTATTTTATAAATTCTCAATAATATATTTTTATATAATGAGATAATTTATAAGTTTATTATTTATATATATATATATCTATATATATAAAGTCCTTTGTTGTGTTTATGAATTTTAAATGATAATTTTGTGCGAATTGCAACGTTATAGTGTAGTTGTGCGAACGATAATTAAATTAGAGGTTTGAAATTGAATTGAATCAAATTTTCTCGAGTAGTTGAATTATTTAATTGGGGAAATTTGTTGTTTATTTAAAGGAGTTTTAGGGTATTGATTATGTATTGTTTCCTCGAGTTATCCATCTTATTTAATTTGATTTTCTTTAATTTGGGTTTAGGTCATGTAGAAACCCCTAGAGTTAACTTATTCAGTTATAGGATTCTAAGTTGTGTTTAGGACTTCTAGAGGCGGGGTTTTCTAATATGAATTGTGATCTTGTACTTGATGGTTGGTCTAGGATTCAACCCTGGTTATGATTTAGTTGCTCTTGGATTGTACCCTTTGTGGTTATGTTTCATGTGATGGCGAGATGGTTATGCCTCGCGGAGGATCCATGTGCTGGTCCAATTACGTCTTGTTGATGCAGTCCTTTTTGTGTTGGTTATTTTGGGATTGAGTGTCTAAGAGAGAGTGGCTCTAGTGGGGGCCGGCGCACAAAAGGGCTGTCAGGGTAACCCACGTAGAGTTAGATTAATCAGTGATAACTTAAGTAATAAACCACGGGTGGGGATTAAACACTAATAAGATAATTGTGAAGCCTCATCCGCCTGTTAGTGCTATCACAGACTAAAGGGGACTGAGAAGGCCGTGGTTGGCAAGGTCATTGCCTTGTCTTCACGAAAGGTTAATGACTCCGCATGAGTAACCCTATGGAGCGGTGCCTTGAGATAGGCTGTCAGGAGAACCATAGATGGAGGCGACACCTTAACTTGGTTGTCTGGAGAATCCATGTAGAGATGGAGGCAGCACCTAGTGATAGGTTGTCAAGATAATCCATGTGAAACCATGCGATGACACTCTTCTCTAACATTCTATTTGTGTTGATTTACTAAAGTCCTCTGGAAGTGATTTATTGATTTTTCTTTGGTCATTGTTGGAAGTAGTATTTGATATTATGTCTTGAGTTTCATTGATTGATGTTATGATTGTGACTTATTATGTTCAGAAGTGGTTTACTGTTGTGTCTTTGGATTTGTCATTGTTGAGTTTCTAAATGGTCTTTGATGTTAAGTTGTCTTTTGGAGTTAGTCTTTGTTATTGTTAGGTGTGCTTGGTCGGGGACCCTTCCTTGTCTACTCTCAGCACGGGGGTGGTTGGGTGGAACGTGCTTCGCACCCCGTTGGGTTTCCCTTCTGTTGCAGATGTATCTTTTATTGCAGGGCTCTTTGGCGGATGTTGATGATCCAGTAGTTCTTTGTACCAGATGGATGTTATACTTTGGATGTAATGTAATCATTGATGTATTGTCTCCCACGTGTGTTGGGATGGCCATGTTGTAAATTGTATATGTGGTTATTGGGATGTATGTTCAGACAATTGTATTTTACTATCATTTGGATGTGATGTATATTCAGGCCTTGTAATTATTCAAGAACCGTCACTTGCAATAGTTGGTTATGTTATGTTGTATCTATCAAAATATGTAACACTTTATATCTGTATAATTACATGTTTTGTCATATGTGCATATAGAATTAATATGGTTATTGTTAATGGATATTTTAAATGATGAAATGGGAATGAATAGATTTATGTAATTGTTTAATTATTATTATCTTATTGTCGTTGTTATGGGTTAGTATAGTAATGTCACTTCGTGTACCCCATTGGAATTAGTCGTGTAACTTAATACATTGTTATGTTAGAATACTTGAGTATGTTTATTATATTCTTTTAAAAAAAATTGTTCCGTTGCTATTAGTTCCTTTGGGGTTTGCACGGTAGGCGTTACACATGGATGTTCGAAATCCTCATTATCCATTTTGTGTCCATATGGATTCCTTCAAGCATCTATTCTAGTTGTGTCCTAGAGCTCAAGAGGCTTGGACTTGGATCCATATTTTTTTCAATTCATTTAAGTTTGCTTTTTTTCTCTTGGTATGTAGTTCTTTAAGATTTGAAAGGAAGACGAGTGCATGGAAGATGCTTCCTACACTAATCTAAGCACGAGAGAGTTGCAAAAATTTCTTAAACACCTTTAAACTGTTACAGATTTAGATTCACATACATATCATAAACAGATAAGTTACAATGAAATACATAACACAATATTTTATGTGGGGAAAACGCTTGTGGGAGAAAAACCACACACTCCAAAGCACAACTCAATTATATTATTCACACTTCTTCTCAATTATGGAGTAATTATGGCAGCATAACTATACTTCAACAAAACAATAACATACAACTCCAAAATACAAGTGCTCAATATATATCTAGGAGCTTACAGTGCATTAATTAAATATTTCTAAAATCCAATGACAAAGGTTGAAGATGCAACATGGAAAGTGTTAAAACCACTACATGTGCATAATGGTAAGTTTCTAATGTCTACACATGCAATATTGCAACTGTCAATTGTCACTAAACCTACACATGCAAAACTTGCACCTGCCAAAATATAACTGCACCTCTAAAGCACTCACATTCCATGCAAACTCAACATGAAATAGAAATTGCCTTCATGCACAACACCACCTGTAATAGAAACTTTCCACTTGACTCCCAGAAATAGAAACTACAAGTTGTAACTCACAAAGCAACATGGGATAATTATCGAATATAATTTCAGCATTAAATAATTAAATAATCAATGCTAAGAAAAATCAAAGGTTGAGATACCTTTTTCCTAACAAGATTGGCCTTATCTCCCACATAAATTTATCTATATTTGGCATGCATTCAAAGTGGATTTTATCTTCAACATTTGGAAAAATAGAAATAAGACTCTTTCTCTTAGTTGTTTTATTGATACTCATTATTCATTGTATGATTTGTTCTAATGTGCTTATGCAAATTAAAGTGCAAGCTCAAAAAGTTGCACTTGAAGTTGGTCATCTTCAAGAGTTGTTGGATCATTAGGGGAATTCCCCTTGTACTATTGTTAGATTCTTGACTGATCTCCTCTCTCCTCAATGAGGGCACATACATAAGCATAGCTAGTGTATGAGGCATCGGTGTAGTCAGTCTGATAATGGATCCCACTCCTATGGTCACCATGGCTCTCAGCCTCCGAACTCTTAAGAACACTACTCCTCACAATGGGTGGGATGAGATGCCCTTTAACTCTTCTTGTGGGTAAGGAGGTGCTGCTAGTTGGCCTAACTCAAGAAAATTTCCTCGCTTGGAGTTGGTCATCTCTCTACCCAATAGTCAATAATTTGTAGATAATCCTTAGAAATATTGGGGGCAATCAAGACAATAAAAATCATCCTCCTTTTGATTTTGCATTAAATGCTTAAACTTTGCTTGGACTTGACCCTTTTTTTAATTCAATTTGTGTTGGGCTTGGTCTAGTTAGACTTTTGAATGTGACTATGTACCAACCTTTTTTAATATTATACTATCCTTTATTCAATAAAATTAAATAAGAAATATTGATTTAAAAAAACATGTAAGGATATTTTGATTAAGAAACTTCCACAAATTTATAACTGGTAGCCCCACTTTAATTGATAACATTACGCAGATGAAAAAAAATTCCAAAATTTTCTTAGCCTAAGTTGACCAGCTCTTTACACTGAGTGCTACCGTCTGAGTAAAAAAACCAAAAATTGAAGGCCCTGAAACCCTGCCCAAAACCGAATTATTATCCGCTTTTTTCCCTGGATTCAGATCATATAAGGAAGGGAAACGGCAAATATGACTGATGCCATTGTTCAGATCGTTTTAGATAGACTGACGTCTATACTTGTACAGCATGCATCTCTTGTAATTTATTTCAGGGAGAATTTGGAAGAGTTGGTTGATTGGCTCAAGTATATCAGGGCACTCTTGATTGATGCGAATCGGAGGAGTAGCCGAGAAGAGGCTCTTAAAATTTGGCTGTCCGACCTGCAAAACGTTGTCTACGATGCCGAGGATCTCTTTGAAGATTGCCAACTTATGACAGTCACTCACCCTGGCTGCTTCTGCAATTGCATCAGCCCCGCTCAACTTCTCTTCCGCTATCGAATGGGAAAAAAGGTAGGCCAGTTAATGAGTAGAATACTCACACTCAAACACCTCTTCACTCATTGCTGTCGTTGGTATGGGCGGGCTTGGTAAGACTCTGCTTCTTACTCAGGTTTTTCAAAGAGCGCGCGAAAACTTTGAAATTTGGGCATGGCTAACTATATCTCAGAACTACTCTGTTAAACAAGTACAAGAGAGATTGGGTAGAGAGTTAAAGCTTCCTGATATGACAAGTTTAAGTGTCGAAGAAGGCAGAAATTGTATTTTCCATCATTTGAAGGGAAGAAGAAGCCTGATTGTGCTAGATGATGTTTGGAATGGGAGACATTTGCTGGATTACCTTGGAGTGCCGGAAGAGGATTGCTGTAAAATACTAATCAGCACACGCAACAGGATGGTAGTGGAGGGCATGAGAGAGGATTATAAGATGTATGCAATGCCACCTTTATCAGAGGGGAACAGTTGGAAACTGTTCTGTCTCTATGCTTTTCCACAACATGAGGGATTTCCACCTGAGGAATTGCGAGATGTGGCTGAAAAAATTGCAAGGAAATGTGCCAATTTGCCCTTGGCAATCAAAACAGTAGCAGCATCCATGGCCACAAAACTGCTTCCCAATGGATGGAATGATGTACTGCTTCGCCTCAACCAGATGGAGCACATTGGAGAGGAAGTGATGCCAGTTTTACAGATAAGTTATGATGAGTTACCTTCTAATATTAAGCTTTGCTTTCTTTATTGCTCTGCATTCCCAGAAGACTGTCGCATAGATTGCCAATACTTGATAAAGCTTTGGATTTCAGAGGGGTTTGTTCCCAGTGACTTGAAGAGAGAGCCTTTAGATATAGCGCGTGATTATCTCAACCAACTTGTTAGCAGTTGTCTCATTGAAGCCTCCCATGTTGACCCCAGGGGAAGAATTAAGTACTGTAAGATGCACGACCTGCTTAGGGATTTTGCTCTCAGAAAGTCAGAGGAGGAGATGAAATGTGTCTTCAAAGCTGGAAACGAGGTAGATGAATTTCCTCTGCAATATTCCTGTGGACAACGGAAAGTTTCTCTAATGGAAAGTGGCTTGACCATCATCCCTGCAACCAGCCCAGGATTACAATCTCTTCGCACCTTACTCATTGCGGGTAACCGAAATCTTGCACATATTGTTCCCAATTTTTTTATCCATCTGCAGCATTTGCGAGTCCTGGATTTGAGTCATACTATGATCAGATCCTTGCCTAACGATTTAAGAAATTTGAAACATTTAAGATTTCTAAACGTAGAAGGGTCAAAGATAGAAGAGCTACCAGAGTCCATTACCCATCTTCACCATTTGCAATATTTGAATGTGAGTTATTGCCATATGGAAAAGCTGCCTTGGGGAATTGGTCATCTCAAGTGTTTAACACATTTGGACTTCTCTACAATCAGTGAAACAAAATTTCTGCCCAAGGGAGTTTCTTTGCTTAAATCTCTGCAAATTCTCAAAGTGGGAGATTATGATTTGTTGGGAGGCAATACATTGAGGTTAGAGGATCTAAAGGGTTTGACAAAGCTCCGGGAGCTGAAAGCCCACATGACGGTTGCATATGAAGGGCAAAGAATTGCCGAGGGTGTATTTGGTGGTATGCAAAAGATGCGGCGGCTCAGCTTAGCAAATCAGAACGAATACTTCTTAACTGATCTTCCTGGCGACATGGCAAACATGAGTGAGCTTGAAATGATAAAATTAACTCACTACTTTCCCTCAGATTTTCTATGCAGTTTTGCAAACCTTTTGTCACTTACCCTTGTTGGTTGTGATTGTGTTGAGTACCCAAGGCTGGATAAATTGCCCAATTTAAGATATCTGCTACTCTGTGAAAACAGACTCTGCAGAGATTTCCCCAGCGAGTTTGGTAGGATACAGAGTTTTCCCAAATTAGAACAGCTGTACATTGTGCGGTTTTCACAACTTGAAAAATTACCAGAGCTACATAACGGATCTATGCCAATGCTAAAAGAGTTGCATTTGGAAGATTTGCCTAGAGTAAAGCAGATGGCGGAGGGATTGCAGCATCTCAATGTTTTACAGTATCTGTTTGTACACAGATGCATAAGATGGCAAAACCGGCTCACAGAGAATGGTCAAGATTTTCAAAAGCTGAAAGCAAATCTTCCCCAACTCAAGATTGATTTACGTGGCTCTTAACAATTTTCTAAGAGTAATCACCACAATTTTATTGTCTGTTGCATTTGTCACTAACATTATATTTCAACCCTTCCACTGTCAAAAACAATTAATGCTTATTCGTAATCCATACAAGATCCACTTTATATTTTAGAATTGTTGAGAATGTTTTTAGCCTGCTCAGAAAGCTAACAAATTAATTCAGAGTTTTATGTTTTGTTAATGCTCAATCAAATATTATTTGAGAATTAATAGCAGCTCTGAATTATTTTTTCTGAGGATGATGATATGTTTCTTAATTTCACTAATAGAGGAGGGAAAAAAGACAATGAAAAGCAGCTCTGAGTTTTTTAGGATTATGATATGTTTCTTAATTACACATCAGAAAAACATAATAGATAGTGTAATTAAGAAACATATCATCATCCTCAGAAAATCTCGGACCTGTGTGATTAAAAAACATATCATCATCCTTAGAAAAGCAGCTAATAGAGGAGGAAAAAACGACAATGAAAAACAGTAGCAGCTCTGTAACAGTGTATTATAAGTTATATAAAATTAAATTTGTATTCGTTTTATTCTATATACTGTTATTTTTATTTTGTTTATTTGTTATTTTATTCCGCGTGTACTGTTATTTGTATCTTGTGAATAGATGTAATAATTTCTGAGGATGATGATATGTTTCTTAATTACACTATCTATTAAGATTCAAATTTTTGGAGGCACAATTGAGTCAGCTGCAACCTGTGGGCGACTTTAATAGATTGGATTTCATACTATGTTTTTTTCTTTTTCTTTATATTTTGAGTTCATTTTGATTAGAGTATTTCTTATACAATAATAAGTATATGTCATATATTCTTGTGTGAAATTCAGGTCATGGTTTTATTTCATTCTGATTCGAAATTCATCCCTAAAATCTAGTTTTGGTCTTTAAATCTCTCATTCACCATCCTAGATCAGATTTGTGGATCCATAACTAACCTAAGTAACTTCCACACATGTAGATTTGAACCTCGACAATTTAACTTCAAATTTCAAATATAAACTCTTGCTAACCTTTTCACTAGTCATTCTAAACCAATCTAACACATGTTGTATGGATTTGTGTGATATATTGTTATATTTAAGGGCATTCATTATTCATTTTGCAATGATGCAATGAGGACCTATGAAATAGAAGAAACATTAGAAGAACATTCACATGAAATAATCATAACAAAATCATAGAACATCTTAATTGCATCATCATCCTAGACATATTGTATGCTTGTCTATTGTCTTCAATGACTATTATAAAGTCATTAAATCAATTTTCCTAGGGGCTTAATTGAGGAGAACATGACTTTTGCTTAACAACTTCCCAAACTATATTCTATAAACAACTCCACTTTAAGCATGGTTGTATCAAGCTATAAGGTAAATATGTTATAATTATCCAACCTTACTCGATTCACTTCTATGGATGTAGGTTCAACTCATGTGCCAAGTCAATTCCACAAGCATAGATCTAAATTAGAGTGAAACATGATCAATTTGCATGTTCTAAGGCATTCATCTAGACATGGCTATAGCTTTCAAAACATGTGAATCCATTTATGATATCTTTAGTAGTATCTAACATTTTTAACAATATTCTCTATCATTGGAACTCAAGCTAAGTATCACACATAATTTATTTAAACATAAAATTAATTGTACATTTATTATTCTAATTTTATCTCTTAATACTAGGGTGTTATTATTCTTTACATATTTTCCCTTAGATATGTTATGTAAGAAGTGTTAGTTTATCATAATATTTCAATGGGATTTTGTCTTTCTCAATAAGGAGGGTGGACTCTAGTAAGCCTTTGTAGTAATACTTCTACTATTTTTATATTTTCACAATATTCTTCTCTAGAGCCTAAGGTAGCATATTATGTTGTGCTCACAAATCTACCTAAGTGGGGTAGTGTCATTACTTTGGCCTCTATTATTCTCACTCCATAATATGGGAAGGAAGCTTTGAATTCTCCCTCAAAGGAACCTTTTGTGTGGATTTATCTTACCTTGGAGGGCAATCTTCATCATTTTCCTCCTGTGATGGTGTATGCTTAATTTTCTTCTACTTTATTTTGATGTCATTGTGATTTTGCCTTAACATGAAATACTTATGAGTTCAATTGCCACCATTTTAGAAAACCATGACAATATATTGAGCACTCTTTTGTTATAAAACCATTATCATGCAAGTTACACTCTTTTCTTTTGATCAATAGATTATCATAATAAATTTTTTAATAAATGTTTTTCTATAATCATCAATAACCTTAATGTTGATATGGTCCATGTCCACTATCTATATTATGATCAACTTCTAAATAGTAAAAATGTAGAGGACCTAAAAGACAATAAAAATAATAATAATGAGATGGTTGAACTAGAGGGTTTAAGTACGACAATAAAGTAATGATGGTGGGCATGTGCACCAAGATGGGGCACAAAAAAGTGGCCAAATGCCCGAAAATGAACAAAATGTGTTCGCACTTTTAAGAAATTGAAATATGTGATTGTGTTAAGAAATTGCAATTGAAATCCAAGCCATAACATGATCGCATTATTTAAACAAATAATGTGCATGCATTATTATTAAAATAAAACATGTACGCATTATTATCAAAACATAACGCATACATGTTTTTATTAAAGAAAAATGAGTATGTGTTTCAAAATGTGTACATGAACTATTCTCAATAAAGTTATAAAAAGGAAAAGACCATTCATTTTTCTCACCCGCGGCCCACGTTTTCTGCAGTTGTTTTCCTTCCCTCAATTGATCATAACATGAATTTGTTTTATCCTTTCCAATCTTGCTTCGTAATGCCATGTCAGAGAAGAGGTATGCAATTTTTTTGCATTTCATTTAATTTTGTTTCCATTAGGAAAATGGATTGCTTTTTTATCAATTTCATGTTTTTTTTAATTATATAATAGATCATATAAACCTTGAGCCACAAGCAAATTTAAATAATGAATTTCTTGAGGAAAACCCTAGGATGCTTGACCCTCCTCTTACCCTTCCAAAAAACCCTAGACAAAGCCAAAAGGATTTGTTAGGGCATCTAGAGAAAAACAAAGTTGCAATTCATGAATTAGTTTCAAAATTAAGGGGTTCAATATCAAACGAGCATCATCAATCCCTTGCCTCAACATGGAATTCATGTTAACGAATGTTGACAGTGTCACAAATCAAATAAACCAATTTAAAACTTATAGAGATCCATGTTGTCAATATTATGCAACAAAATTGTCCTATGATGATGTAAAAAAGAAAGACATAAGCAAAGAAAGCATATTTCTTCTTTTTACGAGTCCTAAAACCAATTGACCTATTCCTCTAAATTCAAAGAGGTTTCCAATACATTGGTGTAATCATGAGGAGATATGAAATAGGTTTTGCAATAGGTGGTGGATAGTCTTTGATCAACCTCCATGTAATAATTTTGAGGTGTCACTATATTTTCTAAGAAAGCTATACTATGAGTTTATCCTTCATGAAATACCTAATTAATTTGATATGAAAATGTTTCAAGGTAGAGGTGGAGGCTCTATGCAAAATAGTCCAGGAGCTCATCGGGTGGATAATCGTGCAAATTGAAGAACACTAGCACAAAGACCTATTTATCATGTGATAGTTCCAATAGCCATCAAGGAGAGTATGGAGGTGCAGACTCTCCATGTAGTTGCTAGCTTGAAAGACACAATTATAGAGCATGGCACACAAAATTCCCAACCTTTTTCCTCACAAGATGATGCACTAGCTAAACCATCTAGCTATAGTGCCCCTAGCTCTCATATATGCCCAAACTATTGTAATCTATGCTTTGGGAGAGATAGTGATGCAAAGGGTGCAAATGGTTCTACCTTCCATGTGTGTTCTCATTGTCAATATAGATGTCATGGGAGTAGTGGGGGTCATCAGGGTGGTGCATCAGATGATGTAGTAATGATAGATGAGTTATTGAATGAGGTGTATGTTGGTCAAATGTAAGTATGCTGATTTGAATTTATAAAATTTTATCTATTAAATACTTAAAATTGTAAATATAAATAGGTTTTTAATTATAGAGTTGAATTAATTTGATGCAACATTACACATTTTAGGGTGTAATGCCAGAGCTTGGTACATCATTGAGCATTCCCGCAACAACTTGTACAGTTGCATTTGTATCTGAGGTAAATTTTGTATAATATATCAAAATAAAATAATACTTTCTATTCAAAATAATGTTTAATTATTTAAAATACATTTTTTATTGAATGGGTGGGCATGGCATCATCATCTACTACACATGCTACCATGGATGGTTATGACATTGGATTTACTCAAGTACACTATTTAACACATTTAAGTTTGTTTTTGCAAATTTTAAATTTGTTGTTTATATATATTTTTGAACTTTTGAGTTTATTCTAAATATTGTTTGTTTAGTTGATGAATTCATTAGAGACACCTCCTGCAATAAGAGAAAATTTGGAAGTTGGTGTTAGTGCGGAAATTTCATCCTCCATGAGCTTAAGTCAGGTATGAGTATGAATACATGTGTTTAATAATGTTTATATTGTTTGAATTGATATTAGTAGACCTATCAAAAATAATTGATAAATATGTCTTTGTTATGTTATATATGGATGTAAACACCCTAATGCGAGGACAAACATCTCTTAATGATGTCAAGCGTTGTCAACAAGAAGAATCAAACTACCAATATGTTGTAAGTGGGTTAAATATAATATATGTATCATTTTAAATAATTTTTATAGTTTTTGACTTTGGAATAGTATCTAATTTTATATTTTTGTGTATAGGTTACAATACAGAATACCAAGGAGTGCAGAAGATCATAACGACACAAGACACTAACTGCTAACAGTGACCAAAGTTCAGTTAGTCGCGCTAAAAGAGGCCCAATGTTTTAGGATTAGTGTTCAATATTCATAGATGAACACGTTTTGTATGCCTATACATGGAACATAGATAACATTTTTGGTGTGGCTATATGTATCGATGATATTTTGTAGACTGAGAAGCAATACATTGGCCTCATAGCATCGTATGCCATTTTGATGACATTTTGTGCACTGTCAAGATGGTATTGTATCAAATTTTGTGTGCCCTCATGATGGCATTGTATGACATTTTGATGAAATTTTGTACAGCCTCATAGCCTTATGGAGATCAATTTATATAAGTTCTTTTTATTTGTAAATTGGTAGCTTGAATGATTTAAAATGTTCTCATAATTTATTTAGCTCCAAGCAGTGCATGTATGAATCATATATATCCAAATTTTAATTTTTGAATCTAATTTGTTATCATGTGACAACAAGTTAACTACAACGTCAAATTCATCACCTTATCAAAAACAAATAATTAATAAACACAAATATTTTCCAACAAACATGGATCTAAAAGTCATATTTACAAAGTGCAATGCAACAAAGACAATAATGAATAAGTTAACAATAATGTATTGAAATTTTAACTATTATTTACCAAAATTCAAATTACTAGTTCCACTAGATGATGAGAATATCATACGTTTGACTGTCTTACAGGGTCACATAGAATAAATCCAAAATAATCTCTCTCACTTTTGCAAGACTCCAATCCATTTGATCATGGCACTAAGTTTTCAAATGTTGTAAAAACATCAAATTCATTCAACAAAATTTGCAAGGTAGAGTAACTTTTGTTTCGTCCATTTTGCGGCCAAATAGGAATGCCAACATGTCTGATTGGGTGGTTTAATGCTGAGAAAGACACCATCAAGTTGGATTGTTCCAAGGTACATCATATTGACGCTTTTTCTTAAGATCCTTAAATGCCCAAAAGTGATGAACTTTGACGAGTTGTATATAAGAAACTGTGGCATTTACAAACATTATGTTTGAAGGTACACATAGATGTAAGGTCCCTCTACAATACCCTCTCTCATTTTTTTATATCTCCAATCCATTTGGTTGTGGTGATTTTTTTTCTTGTTGCCCCAAAACCATCAAATGCATTCAATAAAAAGTTGCAAGGTAGCATAACTTTTGTTCCATCCATCATGCAGCCAAACAAATAGTGCCAACATGTCTAGATAGGTGGGTTAATGCTAGGAAAGGTCCTATTTTGTACCCCAGCAACCTGGATCATTCTAGGCTATGTTGTACTAGCACTCTCTTAAGATCCATAAATGCCAAAAAGTGATGAACTTTGATGAGTTGTATCTCAAAAACTATGGCACTTACAAACATTATGTCTAAAGGTACATAGAGGCCCATGGTCCCTCTACAGTACATTCTCTCATTTTTTCATATCTCCAATCCATTTTTTTGTGGTGAAATTTTTTCTTGATGCCCCAAAATTGTCAAATGCATTCAATGAAAACTTGCAAGGTAGCGTAAAAAAATTTATGTCTATCATGTGGCCAAATAGACAATGTCAGCACATTTGGGTTGGTGGTTGTGGTTTAATGCTAGGAAAGGTCATATTTCGCACCCCATCCCTCTTAAGATCCCTAAATTCCAAAAAGTTATGAACTTTGTTGAGTTATATCTTAGAAATTGTGGCACTTATAAATTTTTTATCTAAAGGTACACAGAGGTGTAGGGTACCTCTACAACACCCTCTCTATTTTTTTCATATATCCAATCCATTTGGCCATGGTGAAATTTTTTCCTATTGCCCCAAAACCGTCAAATGCATTCAACGAAAAGTTACAAGGTAGTGTAACTTGTGTTTCGTCCATCGTGTGGCCAAATAGGCAGTACCAACATGTTTGGGTGGGTGGTTTAATTGTAGGAAGGTCCTACTTTGCACCCTAGCATGCTAAATCATTCTAGGCTACATTGTACCAACTCTTTCTCTTAAGATCCCTAAATGCCAAAAAGTGATGAACTTTGACAAGTTGTTTCTTGAAAACGTGGCACTTACAAATTTTTGTCTAAAGGTACATGGAGGTGTAGGTCCATCTACAATAACCTCTCTCATTTTTCATATCTCCAATCTATTTGGCTATGGTGAAAGTTTTTCTTGCTGCCCCAAAATTGTCAAATGCATTCAACAAAAGTTGCAAGGTAGCCTAACTTTTGTTTTGTTCTTCATGGGGCAAACCATCAGTGCCAACATGTCTGGTGGGCACAACTACTTAGGCATGGTTCAATTTTACACCCCAACTCTCCCAAACATTTTGAACTACATTGTGTGATTATTTTCTCTTAATATCCTTGTTGTCCAATTTTCAATAGTTTTAGTGGTGCAGGAGCACCTAGGAAACACTAGGCTATGGGTAGTCTAGGATAAATTTAGTGTAAATGCTTTTCTAAGAAGGTCATGTTGACCATTGGAATTTGAGTTAGAGTGTTTTCTTGTCTTGATCAGGAGTGATCAGGAGGGAGTTTGTAACTCATGTTTCTTAGTTGTTTAGGAGTTAGCAATAATTGGCAAAGGTGGCAAAATGGGACATTTTGCACCTTTTGCCACTTGATTATGGAAATGTCCGACCCAAGGGATTGGTAACTACCTTGGAGAGGAGTTATAAGGAGTTGCTCGAGCTGAGAGCAAGGTTGGTTGGTTTTTGATTTGTAATAATTTCATGGAGTGCAATTAAGACTGTGATATTGAAGAACATCTTCTGGTTTATGGTTTTGGATTTATGCATTGATGGTTTGATCAGATGTTGAGAGTAGAGTAGGTAGTGTAATTCCTTTTCAGGCATTGCTTAGTTTAGTAGTTAGCTTGTTGCATCGGTTCAAGCATTTGTTTTTGTTAGGTTAATTCATTTCTTGCAATTTTTGTTCTGACTGTCAGACGACAGAGATGGAGCTCTAGACCGTGTTTCCCCTGTACCTGGTGTATGGGTTCTTGGAAACAGAGGCTAGACTCCATGTTTGTACATAAGGTAGAGGTAGGAGTCCTTAGGAGTCAGGAATCCATGGCAAAAGACTGTTCCTAGGCGAGCTTGGCAGTGCCCGGCTAGGACAGTCAAAGAGTGCAGAGCACTAAGGTTGCAGGGGTGCCAATCTCCTGGTGAACCACGGTGTGGAGAGGATGTGGATTGCCTTGCAGAGGCTTGGTAACAAGAAGGAGGCTTAACACAGACTGGGAAGTGGCAAACAAACTGACTGATCTCAAGGAGGTCAGAAACTGGCTTAAAACAAGCCTAAATTTGCTAAGTTAAGGGTTGGAGCAGTGTACTGACAGTGGAGGCTCCAAACCCCAAAAATCTTCAAGGTGTGGGCAAGGGTACCACGAATCCCAAGAAAGATTTGGATTCATTTGGAGAATTTGGGCACACTATCCATTTTTCTCGGGTTAGGAGGCCTAGTTGGGGCTCTAGGGCTTGTAGCCTTTTCTAACCCTAGGAGAGGGTTTGGTGGAAGCGATGGAGAATTGGAGTCTAGTGATTGATCAAGAACCCTAATAGGTTGCTATGAAGCTTTTTACTACATCTCTACACCCCTGCAAGAACCTAATAGAATGTTGGGAGTAATTGGCCTTTAGGGAAGAGTAAGGGTCAAGGGTGAGATAGTGGCAAGGCACCAAGATTGGCTTGGTAGAATGGAAGAGTGATGATAGTGGGGTTGGCCAGTAGGACCAGGGGTACCTATACCTGAGATAGGACCTAAAGGTTAAGGTGGGAGAGTCACCTAGGAGTTCTTGAGAACAAGGACCCAAAGCATGGGACAATGAGTGTTCCACCCAACCCTACCCTATCATTTAGACATTATTAAAGGTTTGATTTTGTTTGTTTGTTTTCAATCTATAAAAAAAATTAAAAATTAAAAAGTGAAACATTTTATTTTACATGTTTTAGTAATTAACAAAATGTACAAAAGTTTTCAAAATGTTCAATGAAAGATATCAACTATGCATATATGCATACCAACAAACAAAATGTACAAAAATTACACATTTACAATCAATTGGTACAATCATGGTAGAATATTCATCATTTATATATGTATATATACAAAATTTTAGTTGTACATAGATACAAATCAACTCGAAATATTTACAAAAAAATTGTGTTTTCAACATTTCATAGAATGTTGGTCATTTATATATACAAAATTTTAGTTGTACATAGATACAAATCAGTTGATGATATTTACAAAAAAATCACATTTGGTACTTTGGTACACAATGAATAGATGATATGTCAATCAACCAATGATATATACAAAATTTTCAAAATTATTCTACTCATTCGTAGAATCAATTTGATCCAATGCTCCAACACACTGAATACCTGCAATTGGCCCAAATCCAATCTACTGAACCTTGTGGATCAGCTCTAACCCTTATAGTATCAAGTATTGCCTTATGGTCAACTTCACGAACTTCCATAAATCTTATTAAGCAGCCTACCATGATATTTAATCAATTGAATATTCATTGCAACAACAAGGTTAGAGTAATGAAGAATATGCCTATGTGTGTCAAAGTCCTCGAACAACCAAACATCTGATTTTAGAATAGGGTACCTTCTAAGCCATGTTCCTATGACAACAATAGAGCCTATTGGATACTAAATACCCTCTCCATCAGTGATTTTGGTAGTGAATTTTTTTATCCCCTCTATACAACAGCATAAAAAATAATATGTTCCTTCTTCATTATTCTCATCAGCAATAACTGCATACACATGACCTGCACTTCATTGAGTGAAATAATTAATTCCAAAAACCATGTAAAGTTTAATAAAATAAATTAAAATTTTATTTCAACTAATTAATAAATCACAATACCTAGTTACACTAGGTTATATACATGGTCAAAGTCCACTAATACTTCCATTTGGTTCAACTGTAGTGCTTGTGGAACTTGATATGTTTTAATGGGAACTAAAGGTCTACAAGATCATTCATCAACCCACTCTTTTGACTCACAATATTCCCATACAAAATCCATACATGACGGATAAAAACATGCAATCTCTCTTGTATAAATAAGTAGTGAACTTGCATTTGAACTTCTAAACAAGTGAAACTCATTAGATCTTGGAAATGTACAACAATATTGGTAGTTTGTAATATTAGATTAATTTACCAAAAATATCTTGAAACCATAGACTTACCTTGATTACTTGGTCCCATTCTGGAGTTACACCATTGAATAATTGTTGCTACATCGATCAACTTAGCACCACCTTGTTACTTCAACTCCTCTCTAGCTAGGGATCTTTTTACACATGCTCTGAAACCATCATGTTCATCCTTTCCATGTCTAGCCTCAATTAAATTCCAAAAATGTTGAACACCACTTGTCACATGCATCTTAGTCAACCAATAGAACATCCTTGAATTCTTGAATTATGATGTGTAGTTATTTGACCATATGATGTGTTGATTGTATCTCATATTTATTTCCCTTAAATTATCATAGAAAATTTGAAAGCAACCTTGCACAAACTCTGTGGAATGAGTATGATCGTCGCTGATGTAGAAGTGATACTCTTAATATCTTTTTGTCTTTCTATGTGCTATCATGTGCATGCATGAATGCTATGTGTACAAAAATACTAACCTAAATAGAGTTGTAATACTAGGATTGCTCTTCATTTTGTGGTTTAATGCATAATCCTCAAAAAAATCTACAATAGAAATAATGGTACCAAGAGGAAATATATCCTTACATAACTTGCATTGCTCATCCAACCATCGAGCTCTATGTGTATTCATTGCGTACTCATAAATTGTTTTCTCTTGAAAAATACTCATAAATTCAGCTACAAAAATATATGTATTCACTAACTCACATCTCTTCAATTATTTTTCCATCTTTAACCCCATATGTCACTGTCTTGTATTCTCTAAAAGTAGCTATTTTTTTTCCAATTTCATGTGTGCTCTCTAAATGTAGAAATTTCTGCAAATGTTGCAAACCACCACAAGTAACACATGATCCTTTCAAACATGAAAAGTCTTATAAAAAGGTTTTCCATCACCTCTTCTACATAATGCACTTGAAATTAAATCTCTTGATGATTTAGGAGGGACTTCTATACCACATTTCTGTAAAACACCGTTAGTATACACAATAACACATATATGATGATAAATATCATAATGCATAGAAAATTCAATATGCAACCTACAACATGTAGTGCATGCATGATTTATCTTAACATAAAAAGGTTTGACCATTTCAAAAAACCTTTGACTAATTCTCATTTGAAGGATAACTTTGATTAAAATTTTCATAAAATTGAGTTTGAGTCATCCAAAAAGTGTTTAGGATGTGGTTCATGATTTTGATATCGTATTATCCTTCCAACAACATCTCTTTGATTGGGTGAAACTCTTGTGTTATCTTGCCAAAAATGTTCAATTAATGCTCTTAATGCATCAACAACCACCTTGTCTTTGCTTGGAAGTCTACCTAAAAATTCCCATAGAGAATTACTATTAGGATCCTCAATTGTTTCACATATCCTAATGGCATTTAATAGTGTTTTCTACTTATTTTTAGTGACCTACTTGTTTTGGTAATCAAACAAGATTTTTTAGTTTTGTTGCTTACTATAGTTGATGTAAGAACATGTTGGGTAAAATTGCAATCTTTAGTGCACAATGTTGAACCTATTGATTGATACACACTAATTAGATTTCTTAGAATAGTTCTTTCACCATTGGTATTTGATGATCTTAAGCCAAGGATCTTCATAGTGTCTCTATAATTAAATTTTTTAATCATTTCAACAAACAATTGACACCTTCCAATTTCACTTAAGCTCTCAAAATATTTTTCCATATTTTATTAGCCATTCTTCTACAAGTGTGATGAGAATTTTTTCAGCATTAGTTTCAAAATGTTTTCATCTATGTCAATTAGATAATTTGGCTTTTTATGAATAATTCGAGGAGATGTTATGCTTGGTGTGTTCTTGGTTTGCATTTGCTACATTTGATTGATCATTCCTTGTCTCAATAGGTGTGATGCTTGACGCTTGTTCTTGGTTTGCATTTGGTAAATTTGATCTATCATTTATATCTTGCAATAGGTGTTTCAGTATTTGATTCTACATTAATGTCATTGGGTATAGACGAAATACCTTCTCCTCCAACTTTTCTCATTTCACATAGTCTTTTCATGTGCTCCCTTTGTTGCTTTTTTACTTCAAGTTGTTCAGGTGGTCCTCACTTATTCCTTTCCCATGGTTGTAGTGGGACCTTCAGCAGAGTGTCATGTGATTTTTTGATCGTTATGAGTGCATATAAACTAAAAACAACATGTATGTGTTATCCTTACTTAACACGTATGTGTTATGCTTACATTCAGAAGCACCTATAATATCAAAAACACATACGTGCTTGTAACTAAAAAAACATGTACGTGTTATTGGTCCATAAGCTTAATTGTTTGCACTTTTCCCTTAGTTTAGAAGTGCCTATAATGTAAAAAACATGTACGTGACTTTAACTAAACAAAACATGTATGTGTTATTAGCCTATAGACTTAAGTGTTTGCACATTAGCCTCCATTTAGAAGCGCCTATACTGTCAAAAACACATATAGGCTTTTAACTAAACAAAACATGTACACATTATAGCTTTGCATAAACTTAAGTGTTTGCACTTTGGCCTCCATTTAGAAGATCTTATAGTGTCAAAATTGCGTACTTGGTTTTAACTAAACTCTATACCCATAACCCTAAGTTCTATACCCATAACTCTAAGTTTTATACCCATAACTCTAAACCCTAGATACCCTATATAATAAACCCTAAACCCTATCCCTCAACCCTAAATTGTAGAGAGAGAGAGAGGTTAGATAGAGAGAGGTAGTTCTAGGTAACTAAAGTCTATACCCTATACCTTATATCGTCAATAGATCTAGAGGAGAGAGAAGTGAGATAGAGAATAATAGAGATGGGGAGAAGAGTAGAGAGGGGGAGATGTGAGACTTAACCTTAAACTTTATACCCATTTAACTCGATACCCTATGCCCTATACTATCAGTTCCTTAAACCTTATCCATAAACCATAGCAACTAAAGTCAATAGGTTAAACCCTTAACCATATACTCAACCCTAAACCCATAAACCATAGGCCTTACACCCTAAATAATGAATAATTTATAGATATTAAAGGGAGAGAGGAAAAAGAGACATGGGAGAGAGATAGAGAGGTGATATATAGAGAAGATAGACAGAGAAAGAGATATGTGAGATAGATAGAAGATAGATCTACATAGGGAGGGAGGGAGAGGTAGGTAAGGATGGATGAGGGGAGAGATAGGAAGGGGAGGTAGATAGTGGGGAGAGAGAGAGATGTTGGATAGAGAGAGGTAGATCTAGAGGAGAGAGAGAAATGAGAAAGAGAACAATAGAGATGGGGAGATGCGAGACTTAACCCTAAACTAGATATACCCATTTAACTCGAAACACTATACCCTATACTATCAATTCCCTAAACCTTATCCATCAACCTTGGCAACTAAAGCTAATAATTTTAACCCTTAACCATATACTCAACCCTATACCCTAAACCCATAAACCATAGGCCTTAAACCCTAAATAATGAATGTTTTAGAGATATTAAAAGGAGAGGGGAGAGAGAGATAGGGAGGTGATATATATAGAAAAGAAGCAGAGAAAGAGATGTGTGAGATAGATAAAAGAGAAATTTTCATAAGGAGGGAGGGATAGGTAGATAAGGACGAGTGAGGGGAGAGATAGTAAGGGGAGGTAGATAGTGGAGAGAGAGAGGGAGAGGTTAGATAGAGAGAGGTAGATTTGGAGGAGAGAGTTTCGTGAGATAGAGAACAATAGAGATGAGGAGGAGAGTAGAGAGGGGGAGATGTGAGACTTAACCCTAAACTAGATATACCCATTTAACCTAAAGCGCTATACCATATACCATCAATTCCCTAAACCTTATCCCTCAACCTTAGAAACTAAATCCAATAGGTTAAATGCTTAACAATATACTCAACCTTATACCCTAAACCTTATGCCCTAAACCCATAAGTTTCATAGGCCCTACACCCTAAATAATGAATAATTTAGAGATATTAAAGGGAGAGAGGAGAGAGACATGGGAGAGAGATAGAGGTGATATATAGAGAAAATAAGTGGAGAAAGAGATATGTGAGATAGATAGAAGAGAGATCTAAATAGGGAGGGAGGGAGAGGTAGATAAGGATGAATGAGGGGAGAGATAGAAAGGGGAGGTAGATAGTGGAGAGAGAGAGAGAGAGGTTAGATAGAGAGAGGTAGATCTAGAGGAGAGAGTTCAATGAGATAAAGACCAATAGAGATGAGGAGAGTAGAGAGGGGGAGATGTGAGACTTAACACTAAACTAGATAAACCCATTTAACTTGAAACCCTATACCATATACCATCAGTTACCTAAACCTTATTCCTCAACCTTATGAACTAAAGCCAATAGGTTAAACCCTTAACATATACTCACCCTATACCCTAAACCCATAAACCATAAGCCCTATACCCTAAATAATGAATAATCTAGAGACATTAAAGGGAGAGAGGAGAGAGAGACATGGGAGAGAGATAGAGAGAGGTGATATATAGAGAAAAGAAGTAGAGAAATAGATATGTGAGATAGATAGAAGAGAGATCTACAAAGGGAGGGAGGGAGAGGTAGATAAGGATGAATGAGGGGGGAGATAGGAAGGGGAGGTAGAGAGTGGAGAGAGAGAGAGAGGTTAGATAGAGAGAAGTAGATCTAGAGGAGAGAGAAGTGAGATTGAGAACAATGGAGATGGGGAGGAGAGTAAAGAGGGGGAGATGTGAGACTTAACCCTAAACTAGATATACCCATTTAACCAAAAACCCTATACCATATACAATCAGTTCCCTCAACCTTAGGAACTAAATCTAAATACACCTAATCCCATCCCATCCCTTCTTTTTGGTCACCATCACTTTTCTCTTTCCTAATCAAGGATTGTATGTGCACATTCATTCTCTATTTCTTCCATATGTCCCTACACTCAATGTATTAAGATGGTTGTGTGGTCTTCATCTGCATCCAACTCATACCATCATTACATTCTCATCTTAAGTCTTCGGATTTGTTATTGTAAGCATCTTCTCATCATTGCATTTTCATCTTAAGTGTTTAGATTTGTTATTCTAAGCATCTTATCATCATTACATTTTTGTCTGAAGTGTTTATGTTTGAACTATTTTTAGCATCTTATAATCATTGAATTTTTACCTAAAGTGTTTAGATTTGTTATTTTAAGCATCTAATCATCATTTCATGTTTTCATCTTAAGTGTTTAGATTTGTTATTCTAAGAATCTTTTCATCATTTCATGTTTTCATTAAAGTGTTTAGATTTGTTATTCTAAGCATCTTATCATCTTACGTGTTTATTACAATTCATGTCGATAACATACATATACATTCTAGACATTAGGTACATTCTAGATTCATTCTAAACTAGATACATATATCTACATTAATAGTCACCCGCATATGTCATAAATCACATACACTAGTACAAACATCATTTTTAGTGCATTGATATCATAATCATCATTAAAACATAAGCCATTCTTGATCATCATATAGTTGATCTCCTCGACTTCATTGATCTAGTTGATCTCCTTGACCTCCTTGATCTAGCTGATCTATATTTCAATTGATCTATATAGCTTTACAAAACATGTACTCTTTTTTAACTTAACAGAACATGTATGTGTTTTACTACTATTTGGGCTTACAATAGATTTAAATTACCAAAACCCTACACACTTAACCCTAACACCTATACACTTAACCCTAAAATATATACCCATATCCCTAAGCTCTATACCCACAACCCTAAACCCTAGATACCCTATACAATCAACCCTAAACCCTATCCCTCAATCCAAAAACGTAGAGCGAGAGAGAGGTTAGATAGAGAGAGGTAGTTCTAGGGAACTAAAGCATATACCCTATACCCTATATTGTTAGTTCCCTAAACCTTTTCCCTCAACCCTAGGAACTAAAACTAATAGGTTAAACCCTTAACCATATACTCAACCCTATACCATTAACCCTAAAACCTATACCTTATACCCTCAACCCTAAACCATATCTCTCAAGCCTAGGCCTTAAAGCCTATAAGCTAAACCCTCAATCCTCAACCCTATACCATATACCCTTATAACCCTAAACCTTGTCCCTCTTGACCTTGGACCCTAAGGCCTATATAATAAACCCTCAACCACATACACTTGACCCTGAACCTATATCATATACCATCAACCCTAAACCATATCCCTTTACCCTAGGCCCTAAAGCCTAGGGGATGAATGCTCGATCCTATACACTCAATTTCCTAAATGATATTCCCTCAACCCTATACACTATATATCATATACTACCCTCAACTCTAACCCCTACCCTTAGCCCTAGGTCATAAAACCTATACACTCTACCCTAAGCTTTATACCTTAAACCCTCAAGGTTCCTATACCCTCAAACCTAAACCTTATAAATCCTCCTAGATTGCAAAAATGAAAGCTAATTGAATGCACACTTATAGTGCTTATAATAACTAATTATTATCTCATTGATTTATGATTTAATGTTTGCAATATATATTATCAAAGTGAGAAAGTAACAATAGATTTTAGATAATAATAATGGTACTTAAATGTGAAATTGAGATTGTGTTGATCTACCTTTGCATACATAAATATATAATTTCCCAATTTTAAATTTTAAATATATGTTGCAATTTCAACTATATTAATTTCCTCTAAAATAAGATACTCAATGATTTTAGTTTTATCCCCTCTTCAATAATTTCATTTTCTTTACATGATTCATGAACCAATAATTTATTTATTTTCTTTATTTGTTTACCTATAATTTTACAAAACATGTATGTGTTTTGGCTTGCACAAAACACGCACGTGTTTTGACTTGCACAAAACACGCACGCATTTTGGCCTACACAAAAATCACAAGCATTTTGGCCTGTACAAAACACGCACACGCTGGTTTAAAACATGTACGCAGTTTTGTCTTGCACAAAACACATACGCTGCTTTTAATATTAATGAGGCTTGATGACAAGCCTTAGGCTTGGATGGTTCATTTGCCTCAATTTCGCATCATTTTTTCCTCCATTCTCATTTTTCAACTTGCTTGTCATCAGGTTTACACATTATAAATCAAATATTAGTAAAATTACCACCATAATTTCACACATCTTCTAAGCTTTGTAGCCATATAATTTTTAGATTTGAACTACATCAAAATGTTTCTTTTAATTTCTTTCACTAATGTTTCCATAGTTATTAGAGACATATGTATTGACTTTTTTTAATAAATTTTGACTTGCTTGTCCAAATTCGAAAAAAAAATATATAATATTATTCTACACTTCATTTTTTAGATATTGGAAAAAAATTGCATTTTCGATTATTTTGGTGCAAGTTATGTGACACACATGCTTAGTGATGTTCATTTCAAGATGCATCCACTTTGAAAAATTATAAGAAAATATACAACTTCTAGTACTCACTCTTAACTATATTTCTACCAATGGGTTTTTGAAAATACTAAATGCAACTACAAAAAGTGAAGGGCGCACACTAGACACTATGTTATGTTTTTTTTCTTCTGAAAAACAAGAACACTTTTGCATGAATGAAACATTTTATCCTCTTAATCTTATCCATTTTTAATAAACTTTAGTAGTTTAGAAACTAGATTCAGAGTACTACAATTCTTATTCTTTTGGTATCTTCAAATTTTGAGTGCATGAACCTCAAATTACTCCTCTGAATTCAAGTTTAACTGATTTTAGAAAAAAAGTGGCCACTTTTGACCCCCTTTTTGTGCACCATCTTGGTGCACTTAACTTGGTGTGCAAAATAATAAATTAAATATATATACTATACCAAAAAATAATATTAGCAACAAAAAGATTTATGTCAAAATCGAACAAAAATAAGCTTAGGATTTCTTTGTTTGTTTATGATGCAAAGTATTTTTCTAATGATTTTATTATTATCACTCTAAAATTAATCCATATTTTTTTTGCATTAAATTTGATTTTTTTTAGGTTTGCTTTTGGCTATACATGAGGTATTGTGTCAATGTGGTGTCAAGAATTGCCTCAAGTTCTACATTAAGGCTATTTTAGGGTTTTCATCAAGTTTGACATGTTACAATTTGTAGGGCTACATCAAGATAAGCATCAAGATTATGTAACAATTTTTTGTGTTTTTATTATAAATAAAAATATGGGGTTTTGAAAGGGCCCCAACCCTTTTACAACATAGGACCAAGAGAGAACACTGAAAAAATTAAAAGAGTAAACCATAAAATAGAAAAGAAATATAAGAACAAAGAATAGAAAAAATATGACAATTGATAGCCAAAATAGAAGCAAACTAGTTGCTAAAGTCATGATCAAGAAGATCAAATCCAAGGCTCTTCCAACCTTTAAGAGTAATAGAATCCTCCTATTCATTTTTCATATATTGCAAGTGATTGTTCAAATTATTCACCTCAATGGATTCCATATCATAACCCTAATAGTGGCTCCTAGTTCTTTTGCTTGGTCCTTCTTGTATCAATCTAGGTGTCTTTTCTTTCCTCTTCTTCGAACTATCTTCAAACCTCTTAATATTGTTGACACAATTGTTGATCATTGTGATATTGAGTTTGATTATCTTATCAACATTTCCTTTAAAATATGTCATATCATTTTTTCATTTTCTTTATTATTTCCCTTAATCTATTTATTCCTCATAGATGATTTGACATCTTGTTTTTAAATTTTAGTTATAGCCAATCCATATAATTACTATAATGTCCTTCCATGTGCTACTACTACCAAGACTTAGATTATAATTTTTGAGCTTCATTATCATTGATAAACTAGATAAGAATATGTTTGGGAATTTGAATCTTCTTGAAGGTAGTAATCTTGACTCTAAAGATCCTCCTTGATGACCTTGCCCTAGTTTCACATGGGAAAGAGACATAATTCCCTTGGTTATAAAATCCTTCTATTTAATTTGGACATATTAATGTTTCTTTATCATCTAGGTAACACCATCCTCAAAAATATTAATGAAGATAGGAGAAAATCACGTCACCTAGAGCTTCACTTTTTTCCTGAATTTATCCTTTGTTGAGTTTGGTTTCTTATCTTGACAGCATCTAGGATCAAAACCTTCTTTACCTATTTTAAACACCTCCTAGCCTCCCTTTTTTCAAATTTTGAGACCTTTATTCCTATTGGGTTAAAATTATGTAATCCCTTTTAACAAATTGCAAACCCTGATTTCAGCCACAACTGTGTGAGATACAATCTCTCCTCTCATAAAGGGGAGGCACCCTTCTTACTGCTTATTGAAACTAAGTAAAACTAATTAAGTATTCACAATAATGTACACTACAATTAAGATATGGGGATGTGTCACATTCATGATTCTCTCTCTTTTTAGAGAATATGTTTTACAATGCTTCACAATTTAAGTTCTTGATTCAATACAAATTAAAACTAAAAACAAAAGCAGTAATTCCAATATTCCTATCTTGTTAAAGCAAAGCCGAGGAATACCAACATGATAACGATAAATGATAAAATAAGAAAATCTCATGAAGGAACAAAGTTGTTCCGTAGCTTTACCAATGAATCCTTTAAGATATGTAACCAACGTTGTATTAGAAGCACAAAGTCTTCTAGATAATTTACAAAAATTCCATGAACAACATGAATAAATACAATCACAAAGTCTTGTAGAGAATTCACCAATAGTATTCAATCAATATCACAAATTCAAATAAAGAGTGTAACTCAAATTTTACAAGGATTTACTCAAAGCCCTTCAGATCTTAGTTACTAATCACTACCAATTTGATCAAGCCATAAGATAATTTGTTCCCAAAACAAAGTTTGTATGCAACTTCACTTCTTTATTGATCACATTCAGATTCACAAAGATTAACACAAAGTTTCATGTATTTTCTTCTCAAATGGGTAGCATGTGGATTTACCAAAGATAAAGGTAACAATAATTAAATAGAATCATCTCTTACTTATAGATGAGAGAGGATAGAAAATTTAGGAAAATCGAATGATGATTGAATCTAGGAAAAGATGCTTACCTAACAAATCGCTTATTCAAAAATGTTATCCATCATTATAGGAAAACATCTTTGTTTTTACATGTAATTACATCTTGGAAAATGACATGTAAGATGTCAAAAACTATTTACAAAATGCATAAATAAAAGCATAAAACTATCTAACACTGGAGACATAAGAAGTCTTCATGGTTCCTTGTATTGGGCGCAGAAGTCTTCATATTTCTTCTTTGTTTCCAGTACGAATGCCTCATTTGGACCAACTATATAATCCACAATGGTGTGAATTCTTGTGATTGATCTTCTTGCAAACGAGCATATTTTCTTGCATCTATCTAGATGCGCCTTGAGATAGTAAAGATAAATTTGTACATCACATATGGTGTGCATGAAAGTCTTTGAAAAACCATCATCTTCAACTTGCTTCATGACAACTTCCTTGAATATTTGAGTTCTCACTAACCGGGAGGAAAGTATGATTATCATCAAGGAGCTTACCTGGTAACTACTCAATTCCATTCACTAGGATAACATGATGTCCTTTGACATCTTTTTGTACTTGGTGGATGTCTTCAATAAGAGATTTGATCACTTGTATGTGGTGTTTGAGAGATTCTCTTACCTCCACATACTTCTATTTGTCGGGAATTACCCCAACTTTCACCAACTTACTCAAATTTTTCTCTTTCATTTGTGACCAAAATGTGAGACATCTTTTCATTTCCTTTTGCTCTTCAAAAAGTATATTTTCTTCTTTATCAAGCTCTAATTTCAGCTTGGTTATCTGAGCAGTTTTCTCATCTGCAACAGCTATGACCTGTAAACCATTTTTTATCATTTCATCAATGAAATCATATAACACCTTACCCTCGGAGGAAAATTTCTTCATCTTTTTCACCGTTGGTTCCTCGATGTTCACCATGGCCATAGGTTGTATATCACCAGAAGATCCTACAATATTCCTCAAAATTGTTACATAACGCTCAACTTTCTCCTTATACATATTTATGGCCTGCTCCATCTTATCAAGCCTTCGTAATAATGCATCCAGGACCACTTGTGCATCTGCCTTTGCACTTGTATTTGTCACTTTTCCAAGTTGGACTCTTGTGACAATGTAATCCTCCATGTTTGCATCACCTTCTCCTTGTTGGGGTAGACCAATCTCCACAAACTTGTGACCAGATTTGTCAACATGAAGCCTTGAATGGACTTTCACCTTTTTCTTCCCCTCGGCTTTTGGAGGAGCTATCTCTTCAAGATCAAGCTCATCTGGGGAGATCATTTTTTTCTTTCACTTTGATACTTGAGAAATCAACCAAGGAGGAAAGGGGGAAGTATATGCTTCTTGACTTACAATCGATTCTTGTGTCGTAGCCACTTCCATAGAAATGGTTGATATTGTGACAATCGAAGTAGTATCATTCATGATAGATCCAGTGGACTACAAACCAAGTGGATCATGCAAAGACTCATTCATGAACCTATGAAATTCAGCCTCTAAAGAGATATCAAAAGATGGAGATGACGAACTGGGAATGCACAAGGGAGACTCAAAGACACATCAACAGTTTGTAAGTTTGAAATAGTAGGATGAGTGGCAAGGACGGTTGATATTGCAAGGGGAATGGAAACATTCATTTCATCTAAAATTGTTGTAGGAGGAGGTGAGGTGGGAAGAGGATGTGGAGGAGTAGTTGGATTTGAAGGAGTATGAGGAATATTGGTAGTAACAGGCGATGATGTCTAGGGAAGATCTTTAACAATATTCTCATGGGGAGATAGAGGTTGTTCATCATCATGCCTGAGTTCCTCCTCATTACCGTCTTTTCCAACTTAACCTTCTTTAGATTCTTCGTCATCAAATTCTTTTGATTCTTCACCCTCATTCTCTTCTTCTTCTTCGGATGATTGTTCCTCAGAAGCAAGCTCCTTTCCTTCTACATGTGTTTGTTCAAATTTTGCTGCCTCTTGTTCTTCAATTGTTTGTGTAACACTCTTACCAAAGCTGAAATTGATCTTAGGATGTCTTTGGGAAGAAGAGGGTTTCCATATGCTTGTTTTTATTGTGAAGCTCTTATTTGTTGACTATTTTTTTTTACTCACAGTATTTCTCCTTGATTCTATCACGAAAGATTTCATTTGGAAGCCATGTTTATACCAATCATTTTGTTGTGTTGTGTAGGATGGGAACAAGCCTTTCTCTGATAGAGACACTTTCCTTATTGGACCATTGTATTGGAGGTAAGGGTCTCCTAGCAATTTCATCTTCTTCATAAGCAAAGTTTATGATGTCGCCAAGATCTTTGAAATTCTCTGGTAGATCAACTACACCAAGATCTCTAATCTGCTCTTCTGTTAACCTACAAAAATCCATTTTGCGGATGTCTTCCTCGTCTCTGCACTCTACCCATATGTCTTCAAAGTGGTAGACATGTCGATGATCTTTCTTTAGTTTCCTCTTTACATATTGGTAGTCAAATTCAAATCTATATTTATATGTTCTTATAATCATGATTTTCTTTTTTGCACCAACTAACTTTGACTTTTGTACATTGTGAATGGTATATCTCCCAATTGTTAGTGGAAACCTAAAACCTAGCTTGTGAATTCACTGGCATTCCTTGTGAACCGAGATCGACCATCTGCATAGCTCCATTAGTATCCACTTATCTAAGGGATATCTGGGCAACATGTATGGACACCCAGTATAGCAACCTATTCTCCTATAGGTGAAAGTTGGGAACTGCAAAAAGATACATCCAACCTTACTAACCACTTTGTAGGCTTCATGCAATGCTCTTTTTCTTTTCAAGAGTCAGACAAAAGTGAACAATAGGGGTACAAAGAATGCATCTGTGACTCTTCTTAAATGATGAATAATTTCTCTTAATTTTAACTGATAATTGAACTCATATAGAGGTATAGTATGTATGTTTCCTTTGGTAGACAACCCTGGAAATTGCCTCATTATTGCAACAACATATACCAAATAGGAAGTCATGTAAAATTTCAAAGTAGTTGGCACATTGATCAATTGTTAATGGATTTCATCACTTATCTGAGTTCCCCAATCAATATATGCTTTCCTTCTCCTGATGATGCGGATGTACTCATACATCCAATCTTGAAAATTACATGAAATGGGCAATCCTTTAACCCTGCTCGAGAGAGTAATCATATCCCTAACATCCTCTTTGAAGTCACTTCGAGGAAGCCCTTTAGGCCATCTTGAGATAGTAGGCCTTGGATATTTCAACCATTGAGTTTTAATCAATGTTTTAGCTTTATTGGGATCTTTATCATAGACCTCCTGTGCTTTTTGAATTAAGATTTGTGTATATTGTTCCATGTGTGGAACCCGGAAAACAATATCAAAGAATTCAAGATATAATCTCATCATGATTTACCTTGAGGAATCTCTCCCACTTCTATCATCTCAGATGTAATGAGATGCAACTTGGAGAACAAACTTTGTGTTATGAGCAGCAGTTGGGAATGTAGATACCAATTGCAAGTTGCTATGAACAATAGATCTCAAATTTTCCTCTAATGGTTTTATCTGAGTTATTTTTACAAAATATTCCAAGTCTTGATGGCCAACTTTGGTGTCTTTGATTTCATCCACTTTTGAGAGCACAACAGTAGGTGGAAAAATACCTCGATATTTGTACTTTATTTTTCCCTCCTTCTTAGAAGATGACAGAGACTTTTTTGCTATCATCTAAAAATACCAAAGATCAAGGGATGTCACTTTCTTGGATCACCTGATGAGAGTTTGAGAGGAACTACAAGAACAGTGGATTAGTAGATGTTAGGAGAAAATGCATTGTTGGAAAGCGTGAAGCAAGCAGGTAATTTGGACCAAGTGCAAATGAGCTATAGAGCACGAAAAATAGAGCATTAATGATGAAATAAAGTTCGGAGAACAAATGGAGTGATTTCTAAGTGTTATAGTGAAAAACTATTTTTTGTGTAGGAGCGTTGAAAATCAGTGCTCCTACATCTTGAGAAGTTAGTTTGCATGTAGTAATGTTGGAAAACAGTGCTCCTACATGTTCAGCATTTGGGAGGTAAAGTGTTGGGGCGCTGAAAATTAGCATTAGGGAATATATGGGAAAATATTAGTTTATGCTTGGGTGCTAAATTTTAGTGCTCGTGCCTGTCCTTCATTCTTTTTGTTTTGGAGTTAAGTGTAGGAGCAGTGAATTTTACCGCTTAGGCATATGGAATCTGAAGATACTCCATGTCGGAGAAATGATTTTTACCACTCCTACATCTTGGATTTTGGAGAAAAATAGTGGTTTAGAAGCAGAAATTTTCACCGCTTTGACAAGTGGGGGGAAGATCAAATAGTGTGAAAGTGGCGAAAAAGCCTGCCGTCACATGTAAAGTTAAAAGGGATTTTTTTGGTGAAGTGAAAACATTCACTACCTAAACAAGATGAGAAACTTGATGAGAATCAAGGGAAAGGCATTTAAAAACATCATGGAAAAGACAAAGAAATGTGTGGGGAGAAACATACCCAAGGCACTAATAAGAAAAACATGCAAAACAAAGACAAAGAAAAGCAAGGCACATTTTGAGAACAAAAACTACCAAAACCCTAACAAAGATATAGATTCAAATAAAAGTATTGAAAACCTAAGAGAAAAGAAGGGACGTGAGAAAAAGATAGCATAAAATAATGACGAATAGGAAGAAAACAAAGCGCATCTGGTAAAAATGTTGAAACCCTAGCTTGAATGCTTGAAAAAATCTTCAAACATAGATCACTGGAGGTTGGAGAGTGATCAACATGAGGAGGAAGACATAATGGCAGATTAGAATGAAGATAGATTAGTTTAAAATGACTTTATTAAGTCATTAGAAAATATCATTAATGCAACTCGAGTTGCATTAATTATGTGGAGTACATTAAGGAGAAAAAGATGCACTAGCGGTGATTTTCACCGCTTGTGCATTCAAGAAATTGAGTGTAAAATGTAGGAGTGGTGAAAATCACTGCTCCAACACTTGTAGTTTAATTTTTCTAACATAAGGCTTATGTAGGAGCGCTAAAAATTAGCGCTCTGACATGAGTGAAAAATTGACTAACTTCCAAAGAGTGGGAATTGACAAAAATATTCGTTTTGAAGATCTTCGAAAGATGAACGAGGGGAAATGCTCAAATGGACTATTTGAGGTTTTGTACTATGCATCAAGGAGAATTGAAATTTCCCTCATTTTGCATGCTTGAAGTACACGAAACTATGAAATGGACAAGTTTCGTAGGGGGTTATCCTGTGAATAGAGCGCTACAAGATTCGAGGATAATAGTTGGCTTCAGTTAGGGAGCTTCCTTCAGTCATTCTTAGAAATGATTGAAGGGAGAATAACTCCAGATTCCAATTGCCTTTATCCATCCATTGGGCATAGAGTCAAGCGACAAAAATAAGAATACTTGAAAAGACTTAGAAAACAAAAAGATGCAGGGACTATAAAATATTTACATCGAACATCTTTGTTACCTCATTGCGTTAAGAGCTTCAGATGTTTCCCACTGTGAGGAAGAGAAAATAGTGTCCCATATTTGTATACCAAGAGAAAGCTATTTTCACCATGTACCTGATTAATTTTGAAATGCCCCATCCATAGTGAATCAAACTTTCCTTGCATACCTTTTGGCTCTCTTCGCTTGTCCCACAAGAGAACGAGATCACCAACTTGAAATTCACAAGACTTGGATTTCTTGTCAAAAAAGATTTTTACCTTGTTCTTGATGCTCCATGACATGATTGGCCACCTAAACTCATTGTTCCTCCAATTCAGAGAGATACATTATCTGCTTATCAACATAACTGTCAAAAGTCTCATCTTCAATGACCTTAGCCAATTTGAGAGTGGGAAGTTCTAATGTGATTGGGATTTCAACATTCAACCCATACAAGAGTTGAAAAGGAGACATTCCAATTGTGTGCTTTGGAGTTATCCTATCTACCCACAAAGCATTATACAAAGCTTTGTGCCACAAATGTTGATTTTCATCCATCGGCTTGTGGATGATAGTTACTAACTTTTTATTGCTATATTTTGCCTAGCCATTACCTTGCGGGTAATAGTCGAATGAATGAGACAATGTTATGCCATGATCAAAACAAAACTCAGTCATCTCACTTGACGAGAAGGAAAAAGCATTGTGATTGGCACCCCAAACTTGGAAATGATATTTTCCTTCAAGGAACTACATACAACTTTAGAAGTAGCATGCTTAACTGGAATTGCCTCCACCCACTTAGTGAAGTAGTCAGTTGCAGTTAGGACATACGTGTGTCCCACACTTGAAGGTGGATTTACCATGCCGATGAAATTAATTCCCCAGTGCTAAAAGGGTTCTTTGATGACAACCAGTTTTAAAGGAAAAGCTACCAACTTTAGTTTACCTACAAACTGTTGACATAGCTTGTATTTGCACACCCAAGAGTACGTATCCTAAAAGAGTGTAGGCCATTAATAATTTTCTCTTAGGATCTTGTGAGTGGTGACTGGTGCTAAAAATTTTCCTCCATGTGCTAAGTCATGATATGACTTCAACAATCTTTCTTGTTGTTCTTCATCAACACATCGTAAGAAAGTTCCATCCAGTGCATGCTTGTACAAACCATTGTCCCATAAGAAAAAATTTCTTGACTTTGGTTTGATGGTCATTTTCTCCTTTAGATTCAAATGATCAAGATATCCCCATAAGTGATAAAATGGGAAATGTTGGAATACCACTCATCAGTAGTATTGACGAATAACACCATTGGAAGTTCACTTGGATCTACCTCCTTAGTCTCTGAAACTTCTCCACTTCAGCAATGAGCTGACACAAACCTCACCCACATATCAGTTTGGTAGGCTTGATTTCCATGTCGTATTCTTGAATCTTGGCAATCCAACTGCCTCTTTTTGTCCCAAACTCCTGTCGCGTCAAGATAGACTTAATGGTTGAATCTGAAACCAAGACTTTGACATGGCTATTAAGGATGTAAAGCCTTAAATGCTTTACTGCCTTAACCACAAAAAAAGAATATTTTTCCATTTTGGAATATTTTAGTTCATAATTTTTTAGAGGATAGCTCATGAATACAATCGGGGATTAAAAACTCACTGTTTTCTTGCACCAAAATTGTCGAAAGTGTATGCTCATAAGCATAACTATACATGATGAATTCCTTCGTGTAGTTTGGGCAGAATAACACTGACGCATGAGCAATATCCTCTTTGATATCATTGAACACAACTTTTCCTTCTGTCTTCCAATGAAAAGTGGTAGTACCTTTCATCATATTAACAATATGATGAGTCTTTTCTGCAAAATATGGAAGGAATCTTCTCAGAAAATTCACCTTTCTAGAGAAAGAATGAACAACTTTCTTACTCGATGGAAAAGTAAGTGATTTAATACTTTTGACTCTTTATGAGTCAATCTTGATGCCTTTTGTGGACACCATGTGACCAAGAAGCTTACTTTTTGTAACCCCAAAAATTAACTTCTTGGGATTCAAGGAGATACCATGTTGTCAACATCTCTTTAGGATTTGCTTCAGATGATAGAAATGTTCATGATGTTTCTTAGAAAAAACCATAAGGTCATCAAGATATACCACAACGAACTTACCTACTACATCACGAAAATCTAAGTCCATAGCTCATTGAAACATGGCACCAGCATTGATAAGAGCACAAGGCATTTTGTAATATGCAAAGGTATCCCATGGCATTGTAAAATTTGTCTTGTGCTAATCACTTGAATTGAATTCAATCTAATTGTAGCCAAAAAATCCATCCAACATGGAGAGCATTTCAGATCTGGTCACAGTTTGAAGAACCTGATCCATTACTGGAAGAGGATAATTATCCTTGAGCAATAGTTGATTCAAATTTGGAAATCCACATAGATACGGATCTCACCATTCTTCTTACGAACAAGAAAAATATTTGCTATCCATGTTGAATGATGGATAAGGAATATAATTTAGGCATTCAACATATTTTGAACCTCCACAAGGATCATTCTAGAAATCTTTGGGTTATATTGCCTTTGCTTTTGTTTATAAGGAAATGCTTCAATCTTAAGTGGAATATCATGTTGCACCTCTTTTGGTCAGAAAGATTTTAGATCTTCATGTGAATATGCCAAGACATCCATATATTCTTGTAATAACTTAGCAAACTACTTTCTTTCTTTAATTGTGCAACACTTACCAATGTTTACCATCTTAGGATCTGCTTCAGTTCCTAAGTTAATCTGTTCAACTTCATTAGATGAATTTGAATTCGAGAGTTGTTTCTTGACATATCAATCATGCTTATCAAAAAGTTTCTCAAGGGATACCAACCCTTTAGGAATTTTATTCCCTTTGAGTTGTAGGAACTCTTTGCCTGTAACTGGATCCATATCAGAAATAGATTCTTGATGTGGAGAATCACTTCCTTCAAAGTACAACTCATCAAAATTTTCTACCTTCTCCAAAAAGGAAACAATTTGATTATCGTCATTGAAAATCTACCAGTTATCTGAATTGTCAAGAACACTTGGGTAGAAGACCAACTCAATGGTATAGGTAGAACCATGAAAATCTTTATGTGGTATCAAGAGCGTGGCTAAGACTGCTAAATAATTAGCTCTGCCATTGTATTCCCTTGGAACTACAAATATATCAAAAGCATCAAATTCTTCAATGCAATCCCAAACAAGATTGCGATAATGCCTAAGTTTGTCATTTTTTGTTTGATACAAATTCCTTACCTGAAAAACTATCAACTCAACATCACCTTGTGCATGAAGATTTTTGATACCTTTCTTGCATGCAACTTGCATTCCTAATAACAAAGCTTCATATTCAACAGTGTTATTAGTGTTATCAAGCTGTAATTTGAAGGAGAAAGGTAAAATTTTCCCTTTGGGGGAAATAAAAAATAATTCCCTCTCTAGAACTAGTGGAAGACCAATTGCCATCGAACTCAAATAGCCAAACACCATTTGGATCACCAAGATTGACAATATTAAAATTTGTAGCTTCATCATCTGACGAAGCTTCATGATTTGAGATTGATAAATTATCTGATGATGACTCATTTGTTGAAGAAGAATCAACACTCTCCAATTCATGTCTTGTTGAAGATTCAACAACTTCTTCTGTTTGTAAATAATATGTCCCAACACCTAAAGACTCAAACAAAATTTGAGCCCTTGGATCATCGGATTGTGTCACTGAGAATTTTGACTCTCTTTCAAGAATCAATTTATGCATTATGCCTTTCACAGGTATCTTGGCTTCAAACATGTCCATGTTTAGCTCACCTCCAATGTCTTTACAAAAATTATGTCCAAGGAGAATTCCATAAGATGTTGGCACATTAGCTACTAGAACTGTCATCTTGATCTTCTTTTCAGGATATGCAACGAATGTGTATTGTGCATCTTTGATCTGTCCAATTAGAGTTACTTGCTTGTTCTCCATGGAAAAAAATGGCTATTTTTTTTTGTTAGATCCAAACCCAAGGCAATAGCTACCTTGGTTGCATCACATTGTCTAATGCACCAGAATCTATGACATAATTGCTTAACTTAAAGCCATTAACAAGTAAAGAAAAAAGAATGGATCAATACATCTAAAGGCAGCTGGAGGAGTAGAAATAAGATTATTCTGTGGCATCTTGGGCTTTGAGGTAGCAGGAATATCAAGAGATGAATCCTTACTTGGAGTAATTCCTTTATCCTTTACGAACTTGACAAGCCTCTCAAACTGGTCAAGATTTTCTTTGAGGTATTCAGCTTCTGACATTTGGATCTTTATTTTCTTGGCATGATAAATGATGTCAAAAGCTTGGAAATAATTTTGTAAAGTGGATGTGGTAACTTCACCGATAGGTTTAACAAAAGGTACACTAGACTTAGGAACTTGGAGATTGGATTTTGGAACAGCAAGAACTGATGGAGGAAGATGGGGAGCACTTGTTTATTTGTTGTATTTTTCGGTTGCCAAGGCAAAGGGGACCCTCTTTTTTTAATGGTAACTAGCCGCTTCTCCTTCGTTGGTGGAGCAATAGATTGAGTTTGATCAAGTTAATGTTTTTGTTGCCACGTAAAGATAGCATATGCATCTATCACTAAGTCCTCATCATCAGATTCATTTTCCATTTGCAAATAGCCAATATTGGAGTTGCCAGTTGATTCCATTTCCTCATCTTTAAAAAGATTGGCATTGTCTTTTGCGGGATAATCCAGTTGTGCATATTCATCTTGTTCAGCCTCATAGTATCCCACTACAGTATTAGTAGGTGGAGCTTCAAGTGTGAGTCTTCCTTGTGGCGTTGGAAGAGGATTTTGATTTCTATTTCTAGCATAGTTAGGAAAATTCCTTCTTGGAACATCCTTATAAGTATTGTTGTTGGAAACTTTCTTTTTCAAAGCCAAGATTTCATTTTCCAACCTTTGAACCATGGGATCAACAAAATTAGAATTAGCATTAGAAGCATTAGCATTAGAAGTTGAAGATCCTGACGCTTGCATCTTCTTGTTGTTGTTGGTATTCATCCTTATTTCTCCAGCAAGGATCATGTCATCTTCAAGACTGGTAACTAATTATTGAGTTGCCTCAACATTGGTGAGAACTTCCCTATGCAAGAAAAAATCACTTTAGGGAGTTGCGTATTGATGAAGAAACACTTTAAATTATGATTTTTTGGTCTTGCCTCATTTGGGATTCTTTTCACTAGCTTATTAAACTTATCCATGAACTCACACATGGGTTCATGGGCCTCTTTCTGCATGGTTTTAAGCTACGCCAATAAGGCACGTGCATCTTTAGTAGGTTTGAACCTTTCTTCAAACTTGGTGTGAAGAGTGTTCCAATTAGTGACTGAAGTAGCTGGAAGAGTATAAAACCATTCAATAGCAACTCCTTGGATAGATTCGATGAATAGTCTCATAGAAACATCTTCATGTTCCACGCCAAGAACACCACAAATAATGTAAAAGGCAACAATGTGTTCATCAGGATGTTGTTTGTCGTCACCTAGAAACTTCAAAATATGCTTTCTTGAGACATGTGGAAGGTCATGCAGAGGTGTAGCCAAATTGAGGGGACTAAAAGCATTTCCCCAAGGTCCTGCAGGTGGTGCAACCATGATATGTTGACCAACAGGTACTTGAACTAGAACTCTATGGAAAACATAAGACTCACTTGAAATAGGAGATCGTAGTCTTAGTGGAGGATAACTTGCAATGTGGTGCAATGGTGACCTTGTTCACAGATGAGCAGGAAGTATGTTATGTTGCAAAGATTCAAAAAATGGATCCACCACTCCTTGAGCTCTCAAACCTCACATATATCTTATACCAACTAGAATGTAGATGGAAACAAGAGAGATATTAAAAACAACAATACACAAGATCACAATAAGATACTAGAAAACTTATTCACTTCAATCAAAAGCATGAGGCTTCAATTGAGTGTGTCGTTCCCTAGAAGAGTCACCAAAAAACTATTGGGTGAACATTATGTAATCCCTTTTAATAGATTACAAAACCTTATTTTAGCCACAATTGTATGAGATACAATCTCTCCTCTTAGAAAGGGGAGGTGCCCTTCTCACTACTTACTGAAACTAAGTAAAACTAATTAATTATTCACAATAATGTACACTACAATTAAGATATGGGGGTGTGTCACATTCATAATTCTCTCTTTTTTTAGAGAATATGTTTTACAATGCTTCATGATTTTAAGTTCTTGATTCAATACAACTTCAAACTAAAAAAAAAGCAGTAATTCCAATATTTCTATCTTGTCAAAGCAAAGCCTAGGAATACCAACATAATAACAATAAATGATAAAACAAGAAAAACTCACGAAGGCACACAGTCATTTTGTAGCTTTCACCAATGAATCCTTTAAGATATGTAACTGGTGTTGTATTAGAAGCACACATTCTTCTAGATACTTCACAAAAATTCCATGAACAACATAAATAAATGCAAGCACAAAGTCTTGTAGAGAATTCACCAATAGTATTCAATCAATATCACAAATTTAAGTAAAGAGTGTAACTCAAAGTTTACACGGATTTAATCAAAGCCCTTTAGATCTTAGTTACTAATCACTACCAATATGATCAAGCCATAAGATAATTTGTTCCCAAAACAAATTTTGGTATGCAACTTCACTTCTTTATTGATCAAAATAGATTCACAAAGATGAACACAAAGTTTCATGCATTTTCTTCTCAAATGGGCAACACTTCGTTGCAAAAGATAAAAGGTAACAATTACAATAGAATCCTCTCTTACTTATAGATGAGAGAGGAGAGAAAATTTAGGAAAATTAGGTGAGAAAATCTAGGAAAATATCACCTAACAAGTCAACTTATTCTAAAATGTTGTTCATCATTATAGGAAAACATCTTTGTTTTTACGTGTAATTACATCTTGGATAATGAAATGTAAGATGTTGAGAACTATTTACAAAATGCATAAATGAAAGCATAAAACTATCTAACACTGGAGATACAAGAAGTCTTTATGGCTCCTTGCATTGGGTATGAAAGTCTTCATATTTCTTCTTTGTCTCCAGTATGGATGCCTCATCTAGACCAATTGTATAATCCACAATGGTGTGAACTCTTGTGATTGATCTTCTTGCAGACGAGCAAATTTTCTTGCATCTATCTAGATGTTTCTTGAGATAGTAAAGTGAAATCCATACATCACATATGGCATGCATGGAAGTCTTTGAAAAACCTTCATCTTCCACTTGCTTCATGACAACTTCCTTGAATATTTGAACAATCTCACTGACCGGGAGGATAGTATGATCATCATCAAGGAGCTTACTTGGTAACTCCTCAATTCCATTCACTAGGATAACACGATGTCCTTTGACATCTTCTTGTACTCAGTGGATGTCTTCAATAAGAGATTTGGTCACTTGTATGCAGTTTTTGAGATATTCTCTTATCTCCACATATCGCTCTTTGTCAAGAATTACCCCAACTTCCACCAACTTACTCAGCTTCGTCTCTTTCATTTGTGACCAAAATGTGAGACATTTCCCATTTCTTTCTACTCTTTGGAAAGTATATTTTCTTCTTTTTCAAGATCTAATTTTAGCCTGGCTATTTAAGCAGTCTTCTCATATGCAATAGCTATGACCTGTGAACCTTGTTCTATCATTTCATCAATGAAATCATATAACACATTACCCTTGGAGGAAAATTTCTCTACCTTTTTCACTATTGTTTCCTCGATGTTCACCATGGCTATAGGTTGTACATTCCTAGAAGAGCCTGCAATATTCCTCAAAACTATTGTATAACGTTCAACTTTATCCTTGTACATATTTTTGGCCTGCTCCATCTTATCAAGCCTTCTTGCTAATGCATCTAGGACCACTTGTGCATCCACCTTTGCAATTGCATTTGTCACTTTTCCAAGCTGGAATCTTGTGACAGTGCAATCCTCCATGTTTACATCACCTTCTTCTTGTGGGGGTAGACCAATCTCTACAAACTTGTGACCAAATTTGTCAACATGAAGCCTTGAATGGGCTTTCACCTTTTTCTTCCCCTTGGCTTTTGGAGGAGCTATCTCTTCAATATCAAACTCATCTAGTGAGATCATTTGTTTCTTTAGCTTCGATACTTGAGATATCAACTAAGGAGGAAGGGAGGAAGTATATTCTTCTTGACTTATTGTCAACTCTTGTGCCACAACCACTTTTGTAGAAATGGTTTATATTGTGAAAATTGGAGTAGTATAAGTCATGATAGCTCTAGTGGACTACAAATCAAGTGGATTATGCAAATACTCATTCATGAACCTGTGAAATTTAGCCTCTGAAGAGATATCAAGAGATGGAGATGATAAACTAGGAATGGATGAGGGAGAAATTGACAAAACATCAACAATTTGTAATTTGGAAAGTGTAGGAGGAGTGGTAAGGATTGTTGACACTAAATGGGGAATGGAAACATTTTATTGCATGCAAAGTTGTTGTGGAGGAGGTGAAGTAGGAAGAGGAGGTGGAGGAGTGGTAGGATTTGAGGGGGTATGAGGGACATTTGAAGTAATAGGTGATGACTTTTGGGGAAGATCTTCAACAATATTCTCATGGGGAGATAGAAGTTGTTCATCATCATTCCCAAGTTCCTCCTCATTATATTCTTCTTCACCTTTGTCTTCTGCATATTGCTCCTCATCAGATTCTTCCTTATCAGATTCTTCTAATTCTTCACTTTCGTCCTCTTCTTCTTCGGATGATTGTTCCTCAGAAGCAAGCTCCTCTCCTTTTGTGTGTGTTTGTTCAGATTATGTTGCCTCCTATTCTTCAATTGTTTGTGTAGCATTTTTACCATAGGTGAAATTGATCTTAGGACCTCTTTGAGAAGAAGAGGGTGTTTTTGCATGCTTGTTTTTTGTGTGGAGCTCTTGTCATTGACTAGTTTCTACTCCTGATATTTCTCATTTTGATTTTGTCCTGGAAGATTTCATTTGGAAGCCATGTTTATGCAACCATTTTGTTGTGTTGTGTAAGATGGGAGCAAGCCTTTCTCTGATAAAGACACTTTCCTTTATTTACCATTGTATTGGAGGTAAGGGTCTCCTAGTAATTTCATATTCTTTATAAGCATAGTTTATGATGTCACCAGGATCTTTGAAATCGTCTGGTAGATCAGCTACACCAAGATCTTTAATCTACTCCACTATCAACCTGCAAAAATCCATTTTGTGGATGTCTTCCTCATCTCTGCACTCCAGCCATATGTCTTTAAAGCGATAAACATGTCAATGATCTTTCTTTAGTTTCCTCTTCACATCTCGGTAGTCAAAGTAAAATCTATATTTATATGTTCTTCTAGTCGTGGTTTGCATTTCTACAGCTACTGACTTTGCTTTTTGTACATTATGAATGGTATATCTCCCAATTGTTAATGGAAACTTGAAACCTGGCTTGTGAATTCTCTGGAATTCCTTGTGAACCGAGATCAACTATCTATATAGCTCCATTAGTATCCACTTATTTGAGGGATATTTGGGCAACATGTATGGACACCTAGTATAGCAACCTACTCTCATATAGGTGAAATTTGGAAACTGCAAAAAGATACATCCAACCTTACTAACCACTTTGTAGGCTTCATTCACTACTCTTTTCTTTTCAAGAGTTGGATCAAAAGTGAAAAATAAGGTGAAAAGAAGGTATTTGTGACTCTTCTAAAATGATGAATACTTTCTCTTAATTTTAACTGATAATAGAACTCATACACAGGTACAACATGTCTATTTCCTTTGGTAGACAACCTTGGAAATTGCCTCATTATTGCAGCAACATATACCAAATAGGAAGTCATGTAAAGTTTCAAAGTAGTTGGCACATTGATCAATTGTTCATGGATTTCATCACTTATTTGAGTTCCCCAATAAATACGTGCTTTCCTTCTCTTGATGATGCGAATGTACTCATACATCCAATCTTGAAAATTACATAAAACAGGCAATCCTTTAACCCTACTCAGGAGAGTAATCATATCCCTAACATCCTCTTTGAAGTCACTTTGAGGAAGCCCTTTAGGCCATCTTGAGATAGTAGGCCTTGGATATTTCAACCATTGAGTGTTAATCATTGTTTTAGATTTATTGGGATCTTTATCATATACCTCATGTGCTTGTTGAATTAAGATTTGTGTATATTGTTCCATGTGTGGAATCTAGAAAATAATCTCAAAGAATTCAGGATCTAATCTCATCATGATTTTCCCCAAGGAATTTCTCACACTTCTATCATCTCAGATGTAATGAGATGCAACTTGGAGAACAAACTTTGTGTAATGAGCAGCAGTTGGGAATGTAGATCTCAAATTTTCCTCTAATTTTTTTATCTTAGTTCTTTTTACAAAATCTTCCAAGTCTTGATGGTCAACTTCAGTGTCTTTGATTTCATCCACTTTGGAGAGCACAACAATAGGTTGAAATACACCTTGATATTTGTACTTCATTTTTCCCTCCTTCTTAGAAGATGACAGAGGCTTTTTTGCTGTCATCTAAAAATACCAAAGATCAAGGGATGTCACTTTCTTGGATCACCTGACGAGAGCTTGAGAGGAACTGCAAGAATAGTGGATTAGTAGATGTTAGAAGAAAATGCATTATTGGAAAGTGTGAAGCAAGCAGGAAATTTGGACCAAGTGCAAACGAGCTATAGAGCATGGAAAATAGAGCATTGGCGATGAAATGAAGTTGGGAGAACAAATGGAGTGATTTCTAAGTGTTATAGTGAAAAAATATTTTTTGTGTAGGAGAGCTGAAAATCAACGCTCCTACATCTTGAGAAGTCAGTTTGCATGTAGTAGCGCTGGAAAACAACGCTCCTACATGTTCAACATTTGGGAGGTAAAGTGTTGAGGCCCTAAAAACTAGCGCTAGTGCATATATGGGAAAATATTAGTTTAATTTAGTGCTCAAGCATGTCCTTCATTCTTTTTGTTTTGGAGTTAAGTGCAGGAGCGGTGAATTTTACCGTGTAGGCATATGGAGTTTGAAGATACTCCATGTAGGAGTGGTGATTTTACCACTCCTACATCTTGGAGTTTGGAGAAAAACCATGGTGTAGAAGCGGGAATTTTCATTGCTTCGACAAGTGGGGGCAAGATCAAAGCATGTGAAAGTGGCAAAAGAGCCCGCCATCACATGTAAAGTTCAAAGGGGTTTGTTTGGTGAAGTGAAAACATTCACTGTTCGAACAAGATGAGAAACTCAATGAGAATTAGGGGAAAGGAATTTAGAAACATCATGGTGAAGACAAAGAAATGCGTGGGGAAAAACATACCTAGGGCATTGATAAGAAAAATGTGCAAAACAAAGACAAAGAAAAGCAGGGCACGTTTTGACAACAAAAACTAACAAAACCCTAATAGAGATATAGATTCAAATAAAAGTATTGAAAACCTAAGAGAAAAGAAGAGATGTGAGAAAAAGATAGCATCAGAGAACTACAAAGAGGAATAAAACAAAGAACACCTGGAAAAATGTCGAAACCCTAGCTTGAATGCTTGAAAAAATCTTCAAACGCAGACCACTGGAGGTTGGAGAGCGATCAACACTAGGAGGAAGAGAGAATGGAGGATTAGAATGAAGATAGATTAGTTTAAAATGACTTTATTAAGTCATTAGAAAAGATCATTAATGCAACTCAAGTTGAATTAATTATAGAGTACATCATGGAGAAAAAGATGCACTAGCGGTGAAAATCACCGCTTGTGCATGTAAAAGACATCAAAAGGAGAAGTGTGCTAGCGGCGATTTTCACCGCTTGTGCATTCAAGAGATTGAGTGTAAAGTGTAGGAGTGGTGAAAATCACTACTCCAACACTTGGAGTTTAATTTTTCTAACATAAGGCTCATGTAAGAGCACTGAAAATCAGCACTCCAACATGAGTCAAAAATTGACTAACTCCCAATGAGTGGGAATTGACAAAAATATTCATTTTGAAGATCTTCGAAAGATGAATGAGGGTCATTTCGAATATCTTCGAAAGAAGAATGAGGGGAAACGCTCAAATAGAATATTTGAGGTTTTGGACTACACATTGAGGTGAATCAAAAATTGTCTCGTTTCACATGCTTGAAGTACACATAACTATGAAACGAACAAGTTTCGTAGGGGTTATCTCGTGAATAGATCATTGTTAGATTCGAGGATAAGAATTCCTTCCTAAACATAGAAATATTTAGGAGGAATTATGGTTTTGATCATTTAAGAGCCCTACCGTTTTTATTCTGAAATGGTTCTAGGGTAATATTTTTATCCTATGTTATTTATTTTACTTTACCACCTAAGGGTTTAAGATTCAAATTAGCCATGTAGCAAGAGAAATTTTAGGAATGACCCCTAAAAATTAGTAAAATGAGGGCTTGATGGCATGCACCTCCATCTTACCAAACTAGACATTGAGGAAAAATATTTCAATAGACATCAAGAGGAAGAAAGGAATACTCATGATTTTATTATGCCTAAAGAGATAAATGATTTGGTGTATAGTCTAAGAATATAAATCCTTCCAAAGAGGCATATTTCATAATTCAAAAACTAACCTCAATCTATGGCCAAGGTAAGAAGGCTCTTATGATACCATCTCCATCCTCCAAGTTCTTAATAAGTTCAACATGTTTTATAATTAAAAACATTCAACACCTCCATCAACATACCTATGATCCCAACAATGTATTATTTTAAAAATATTATGGACACTCCTCTACTTCCTACCATTCTCCCTTTATAGGCTTTAGAAAAATTGACCAAGAGAGCCAAGTCATGTCTTTTGACTCTTTTGATGAAATTGTATAATCCTCCTTTCTATAGAATGCATGTTGGCTCTATTACTCTTTTGGAATCCTCATTGAATGAGGGTTTAGTGCAACCTTTCCCCCTCCCATGCCTACCAATATATTTCTCTCCAACTAAAACAAGTTAACTCCAACATTATGGGTATGTAAACTATAGGACCATAAATATTTGGGAGTCTTGATGTTGCCAATTGTAATGATGGAAATTTCATATCCTATAATTTTCACACTATGTTTTATGCTCACTTTAGAATTTGTCTCCCCTAACATTTTTTAGGTTCATTTTACTCTATTGTATCCTTCATCTCACTCTTGGTGCCAATTTGGGCTTCATGTTTATGTATATTCTATGTAAGTGAATATATTTTTTAAGTTAACCTAGTGTCCTATTATTATTCTAGAAAAAAATTGGCCTTAAATTGTACTTGGATGGAAACATGACATGTGGAAATTTATGTGATTATAGCGTCCACTAACTTTTTAGTTGTAAATCATTTATTTCATTCTACACTTTCCACATTGTTTCACGTATACAATTGTAACTACAATAAATATGTTAGATGAATCCCAATAGCTAGTCCATCTAAGTATGTCGATTCATCCTCCTATCAACTCACTTTTTAAATCTCTCAAGCAATCTATTCTTCCAATCTTGTATATTCTTATGTCTTGGTGAAATAGTCTATAAATTTACATCATTTTCCACTACTCTTAAATATTTGAGAAAAATCCTTGTACCTTTAGCATTGTCTTCACACCATTGTTCAAGGAGTGCTTTTGTGATTACAACTATCATCTCCATTACTAGTGTTGTAATTGACATTATTCAAAGATTTTATTTCATTTATGTTAAAATATTATTATTGTTGCAAGTTCTCTTTGTTTTTTAGCACCTTTTTTGACACCCTTTAAATCTCCATCTCATTTATCCCCATTCATATATAGTAGAGTGCTTATCTCTATAAATGATGGATTTAACATCAATAAATTTACTACAATACGATTTTTTAAGATTCCTAGATACGCATAGGGTTTACAAGCACACACCTTTTATTTCCATTATTCCATAGACTTCCTATGGAGTTTTGTTGTACCCAAACCAATTTTCTTGCTTCATTAAGGCATTTTGCTTAAAATGGTCTAAATCTTGTAAAAGTGTTGTCAAAACTCATTTTTTGGGCAAATCAAGTATGGGATTTTAGTTAGTTTGATGTCTATATTGGGAAAATTTGAAAATTAGGGTTTTTGGACCCCTATTTTAAGGCAAAAACCCTAAAAATTAAAACTTATCAAAATTGACTGAAAATTATCTTGATTGGCTTATTTCACTCCACAATCACAGTGGTTAAGTCAATTTCAGTTAAAAGTCGGTTTAAGCTTGGTGGATAGTTTTCACTTTTTTTGGAGGAAAATTAGGACATCTGAGGTCGTTAATTGTAGTTGGCCAGTACCGGGTGTCGAAATCTAAGCCTGAAACTCATCATAGAATATTTTTTGGTGAAAGATGCTGAAAAAGATGCTTCATGATGGAGGGGATTTTCAAATGGTAAAAATTGTAAAAAAACATTCTAAAAAGTTTGGAAATACTTCACTTTGTAACGTGGGAGATACTTGTGCAATCAACTTGCAACTTGCAAGTAAACTTTGCAGTGTTCGTACACATGAAAATGGTGAAATACAGTAATGCACTCGCGTCAACTGCAATGATGCTTCAACACAGTTAACTCAACAAGTGACACGATGATCATGAGGCACGAAAATGGTGAAAATCATCCAAAAACTACCAAGTCTGGTAACATTTACGCCCTTATAGGCTGCTAGAGGAACCCTTCAATTTGAAGGCTCAAATATAGTTATCAGTGGTTGCAAATACATTTATTCTCTTTGGAATTCTATCAGCTTTCCAACAAGCCATCAAGTGAATCCATCAAATTTGCAAAAATCCAACAAATAAAGGCAGAAGCAGAAGTTATTAAGGATTTACATGCTAGAGATAATAGTCAAATTTTAGAATCTATGCCCCTATAGCCTAGGGGCACCCTTGAATTAGTCCCATAAGATGTGAAAATTTGCAGAATCTGTTCTCAAGGGATCTTTTTAGATTCAGTCTAGCTTCACAATTAATCTATTCGCAAGTCCGTAAGACATGTTGAGTGACCATGGCAGTTGATCCACCGAGAATGTAGAATAGAGGGAAAATAATAGTGAAAATATCAAACTATACCTCTATAGGCCAGAGGCACCTAGATTTTTAGCCAGTTAGTTGAGGTTTTTGGTAGTTGTTGTCTTCACGAGATCTATGCAAAATCCTCTTAGCTATGCAGTGAATCCAATTGTCAGCCCTCGAGATCTATCAAACGCCCATAGATGAAGAATCAACGAAAAATACTAAAGAATAAAGACATGCAGAAAAATGGCTATGGAAAAATGCACCTTTCTTGAGAAAGGTGCCCTTCTACTGGAGGTCTTAGAAGCAGTTTTCTAGCTTCGTCACTCCCAAGAACATCTCTTCCAAGTTGTTCTATCTCTGTAATGAAAGTGTCAGCACGCGCATCGGAGCAATCCAAATCCCGACAACAAGGGTCAAAGTGGAGCATTCTGTTGAAAGTTACAAATTGCAAAAATCATTCTCAAAAGCTAAAATAGCCCCTACAAGTTAGGCATGCCTTTACATTTAAGGATCTTAATCTAGCTTTTAGGTGTTGCACATACAATCATCATTTGTGGAATTATTCCAGCTATGCGATGGACTCAACATCTAGTTGATGGGAGTCATCAATCACCGGTAGTGGAAAATTGAAGCATGGAGTCAAAACCAAGAAAATGACTAAGTTTGGTGTCATATGCACCCTTTGGGAAAAGGCACCCTAGTTTTTGAGGCATCAGATGAAGTGTTTAGCTCTCACAACTCCCAACAACATCTCGTTAGACTTGTTCTAGCTACGTGATAAACATGTCAGCTCAGCTCTAGGATTAATCAGGCATCCAAAATTCAAGGTCCAATAGAGGTTGCAATGACGTTTTCAAAGCTAAAAAGTAGGAGCTTAGCTAAAAATCTCAAAATTGAGAAATGGCACCCAAAAAGTCAAAGTTTGACTTTCATAATTGAAGTACATGCTATGGCCATCCTATAAAGGTGGAATCAGTTAACTGAATTTAAAATATTAAAACTTCAGTTTTGAACATCAGTTTTACATTGCATGCGATGTATTTTTGACTTGCATGCTGGGTGGCACCCATTTCAAGGCTTGGTTCTTTGTTTTTGTTAACTAAGTATGGACCAATGAGATAATTGCATCTTAAATTTAGGGTTTTCTCCTAAATGTGACACCTAAACCCTAAAAAAGTCTTTAAATATGCACAAAGGTGTCCATTATTTTCACAACAGGTGGAAGCAAACACAATTTTCCTCGTGCAAGCAAGATCTAAAGGCGCTACAAGAAGAATTTTTCAATGTTCTTCGCATCTACAGGTCCAAATTGTTCATCAAGATAGTTTTGCATGCTTCATTTTTTTGGCAGATTCTTGGTGGCTTTCATCAAATTGAGGCGAGGAGACGAATTTCTTGAGGTAGAATATAACTTCTATTATATCACCTCATAATTCTTTTATCCTTGTCTTAGGTTTTCTTCACATGTCAAAGTAAGAGGCATTTTTTTTAGTATCAAATCATCTAGGTTTGTTCAGAATCTTTTTCCCTACAAAACCCATGTGCTAGAATTTTTTAGGAAAATTTTCCTTGTAGCTTCAATTTTTGAAACTTTGCTTCTTCTTCTTTTTTTCTGGAAATTCCTTTGCATGGTTGAGAAAAATTCATAATTTTGAAAAACTAAGAATTTGGGTGTGATAAGCTCATCAGCGGCAACAAAACCCATATGTTAGAATTTTTCGTTAGAAAATGTTTCTGAAGCCTCATTGCTCCTATTGCTTCTATTATGAAAAGTCTTTGCATGTCAAGCTAAAAATATTTTTTTCAAATTTCTAATGTTATGGGTTGGCTTAGAATTTCATTCTCTACAAAACTCACGTCTCAATTTTTTTTGTAAAATTTTCCCCTCGATAGGCTATTTTTAGCCTCATAAGGAGATATTTTAGCTTTTTGGAAAAGTTGT
>VDFB02196857.1:0-14011 GCA_007258455.2 Sequoia sempervirens
CTACAATCATGGAATTCCATGAGATCACATTTCTTTAAGGAATCCCTGTGTAATAGTTTACATGTTGTGGCCTGTCAAAACCCTGCTTCTGCAAATGACAACCTTGAAAAGTGAAAACGATGAATGGTAATGGCAGATGGATCCTTCCAAATGGTGGTTGCCAACGAGAATGGAAAAATCAAAAATCAAAATGGCAACGGGAGAGGCCTCTCAGCAAAATTTAAAACGACATGGGATATTGGAATGACTGGTTAAGAGGGGCCCACGACACATCCACACTAAGCAGTCAAAGCTTAGTGTGTGACATTTAAGCTAGACCCATTTCCATCCATTTGTAAGAACCAATGAAGGCCTACCATCTTTCATCTTCCTTAAAAAGTCAAAATGATTAGCCGTATTGCGGATGTTAGCATGGAGAGATTCTACTCGCAAATTATTTTCATCAAGTGAAAAAGGGAAAAATCCTAATTTAAGCAACACAATAAAACATATTTTTAATGTGGTAGAGGAGGGTCCCCTAGTTGTGTAGAGTCCAATTTTTGTCATAACACGTGTTTATAATATTGAGTTTTACCATATATTTATACTATATATTGTAAATAAATAGTTCACATGCAAATTAAAAAATAACCAAATGTAGTAGGGGAGAGGGGCCCCTAGTTGTGCAAAGTCCAATTGTTGTTATAAAACTCGTGTTTATAATATTTAGCTTTACCATATATTTATATTATATATTGTAAATAAATAGTCCACATGTAAATTAAAAAATAACCAAATGTAGTAAAGGAGAGGGGCCCCTAGTTATGTAGAGTCCAATTGTTGTTATAAAACTCATGTTTATAATATTCATTTTTACCCTATATTTATACTATATATTGTAAATAAATACTCCACATCTAAATTTAAAAAATCAAATGTTGGTCAAGATGGACCTATACTTGAACACGTGAGAACCTACAAATGTTACATAAAAAAAAACATATATGCATTCATTAACAAATGAAATAATTTTTATTTTTTTCCAAATAAAATATCATAACTATCCATTTTAAGCGTGTCATTTATAAAATAAAATTCTCATTTAATAAAATAAGACACTCATTTAAACAAGTATTGTTATCATAGTGAAAAATATTGTTCTTATGAGTACAATTATTGGGGTAGCCATGTAAATACATTGGAGTATTTCATATTAATAATTTTTCCTATCAAAAATATAAAAGGTGAGCACAATAAATACCTTACATTTTCCCATGAAATGTGAAGGATTGTTAAAAAGTTCTAGTTTTCAATTATTGATCCATTTTTTGGATATAAGTTGTATTTTAAATAATAATGTGTTGTTTTTGTAACAACAATTTTTTTTTTGTTCAACTATTGGTCCATTTGTGTTCAATATAAAGTTAGAGATAACAAATTTTTATGGTTACCAATAGGTATTTGGTCCATTTAGGTTGAATATGAGTTATATTTTAAATACAAATCTGATATTGTACAAGCAATAAAAGATACTTTTTTATTTGACTACTAGAGGTACCATGATTAAGTTTCATTTGAATCTTTAAAAATCAAATTTTAGACACTTCTCACTAGATGTTCTTATGTGGAAAGCTCCATAATGAGTCACACCTCCAAACCTTCTAGTTATAGATAGATAAGAAGCTAGTCCACAATTCAAAAATAAAATAAAAATGAAGGCTCTTGTCTTATGATATTCCATGCAACCTCTACATGCTTGCAAAGTTAGTGAAAAGAAAAAAGATGAAGGTGATTAGTCACATATGTATATATATAATATAATATAGTATAGTAACATTTATACAATAATAACAAAATAATTTAATAATATAACATAATAATTTAATATTTATTAATATAATAATAAAAATATATAATAATATTTTATTAACTATAATATTAAAATACTAATATTAATAATAACATAATAGTAAAAATATATAAGAATAAGAATAATATAATATTAGGGGGCGACCCTTTGGTGAAATGGTGGGGCTTCTTTCTTGTAGAGCCAACAACCAAGGTTCAAACCTCGCAGGGTTGCTCTCTACTACGTCAACAATGGAGTTTCTTACTGTGGTGTTAAGGGGAGGCTCTTTGGTGAACTGGTGGGCTTCTTACCTGTAGTGCCAACAACCAAGGCTCAAACCTTAATATCTTTTAGATAAGGTGATAAAAGTGAAAAATGGCAGGAGTGTGCGAAAGGAGAAAAAAGGTAGAGGAGCATGTAAGGTGCTAAAAGGTTGAAGAAGGTGAAAATGTTGAGAAGGGATTGAAAAACAAAAAGGAGAAGATCCATTGGTGGGTAATTGTGGCTGAGCAGGTGGTTCCTCTCGAGCATCTGCATGATCAAGCGATGAAGGGAAGTTGACAACAAAAATCAAAGCAGTGCTCTGACTTTCACCAAGGGAATGGAAATTGGAATGGACGTCACTGGAATGGTCCTCAAAGGAGGAATCAAAATTGGCATAATCAAAAATGGAAGAATATGCAATTTCCCCCCAATTGATTCCCCAATGGAATGTATTGAGAGGAACCTTCCAAACCTTCAAGAAAGGGTGGGACATCACGAATGAAGAGGTATTATGAAGGAACAAAGGCAGGGAATCAGAATTCTATGGTGTTGAATGCAAACCTACTAAAACCCTCATTTGAGCTATTGAAGGAATGAGGATTAGTTGTGAGATGGCTTAGAAAAGATCTAAACCGGGTTAGCCTAGTTTTTTGGTGGTAGGGGAGATGGGGGGAAAAGATGAAATTCAAAATGCATCTTACAAATAGATATTTTGTCGTCACTTTCCCTTCACATGAAATCAGAGAAGAGATTGTCAATGGGATCTAGCTAATAGATGATAGTGGGTTTGACATTCATAGATGGGAGGTTGGTTTCTATCCCATCCAACACCAAATGGAATAGATTCAGGATTGGTATAAGCTACCTAACCTACCTTTGGAATTTTGGCAACCAGATACTTTGGAGGAAATTAGGAACCACTAGGCAATCAACATCAATCCTTAGTTTCATATCCATTTTTAAAAAAAACACTAATCAATATAGTTGGATGGAACTCATTGATTCACCCTACAAATAAAAAAGTGTGGGTTGACTAGTTGGAGGCCCCTACTCTAGTTGGTGATGTTAAATCATTTTTAGTTGAAAATGTCTCACTGACTCCCAAATCTTGGATCTAGCCCATGGAGGTAAAGATATGGGTGTATCAAACTCAGAGGCCAAAGATGTGAATGATATTGGTAGAGCTCTGGATTTTAAATTGACTGAGGTCATTGACCTAATTGGAAATAATATATGAATGAAAGATCTAAATGATCTGATGGAGGTAAGAAAAAGAACTATTTGAGATTTCCTAGGAGGTGAAATAAATTTTCGCACGTGAAAATATGGAGGTACCATATTTGGAGGAACTTTGGGATGACCTTCCCAAACTAGAAGAAGAAAAACACAGAATTGATGACCAAGGGATCCCTAATCCTTCGTCTGGGTTGGAGAAACTAGGTATTCATCAAAAAGAACCATTGAAGACTTCACCTAAGTGTGGTGAAAATAAAAGGTGTGGGAGCATTCCAAATTTGGAAAAACTAAAATTGGATGGAGAGGCTAGTGGGAAAAAGAAGATTAATGAGAGGTTAAAATTAGGGAAGGGAGAGACCCTTCCTGAAGGACAATGAAGATTGTAACTTGGAATTTATGGGCTTAAACACAACTAAAAATAAATTCCTGATCAAGCATCATTTAGAGATGTGTTAGGTAGACATTTGTATCATTCAAGAAACAATTTTTTTTCAAAAGGAGGTTGAAAGTTTTGATAAGAAAATGAAATCTTGGAAACTATTGGTTGTCAATACGAAGGGACAGGTTGGCAGGCTCATCACTATTTGGAAACCGCAAAGAGTGTTAATAGAAGAAGTGGCTGAAAGTAAAAGGTGATTGGCATGCAGGGTGAATTGCCTCTCTTTCAATTTTAATTTTCTTGTAATCAATGTGTACAGTCCAGGGTGCTGCCACAATAGTGGTTTACACTTTCTGGGAGATCCTAATTTTTGTTGAAATCACATATTTTTTAGAAAATATAATTATTTAAGCCTTGAAAAGTTCCATTTAAAGGTTTCCAATTGAAGAGGGTTTGATCAAACTACCTTAGACAAAGCCCCCTTAGATAGAACCCCGCTAGTTTTAAACCATACCTATAACGGAGTCTCCTTTACACCTATCAAAATGCTGATAAAAAAACCACTTTTGATTTACCTTTTGGAGGATCAAATGAATTCATTTAAAATTTATTTTTTTATAAGTATGTAGTCCTTATTATAAGCTTCCAAAAAAGTATAATTTTAATTAAATTTAAATTGATTATTATATTTATTTTTTATTTCTTGTGAATATAGGTTTTTCACCAAAAATCAAGCTCTATGTTCTGCACATGTGCAAAAATAGAAGATTATAAAAAAAAATTGAAAAATATGAGTGCACCAGATATCGAAGTCCTTGATCCAAAAATAAATAAAAAAATTGATACATAAAAAAAAAGTTATGCATTATATGGTCGTACTATGTCTAAATTATAATTGGTTTCACTTTGAAACTTTATTAAAGAAAAAATATTCAATAAGAAACTATCTAACCAAATGGAAGCACTAGATATTGGAGTTAAAAATCTAAATTCAAAAGAATTATAATGTTATCCTTCATGGAAAAAAAGTTATGCGTTATATAGTGAACGTCACTTTTTAAAAATGTTGTTTTCTGAAAGAAAGAAAAAAGAAAAGAAAAAAAAGCTAGTTTTTGAGGGAGATGGAAAAAGAAGTGCAATCCGATTCCAAAAATTTTGAAAAAAATATATTTAGAATGTACAGACAAAATTTCACAAAACTCTAGTTTGCATCATCTTCAAATTCCTCGTGGTTTAGCTGCTATAGGTGCCCAAAAGTGAAGATTTAGTTAAAAAATTATTTCAATGTCCAGTTTGGCCAAAAATTGTAAACCACTATTGTGGGATCACCCTCCAAATACTTGCATTGAAAAGAAGGAAGTTTGGAAGGAGCTTGAACCCATCTTCTACAATCCTGGTTTCGAGTTCATATTGATTGGGGGTGAATTTAATGTCATTCTACACCAAGAGGACAAGCAGGGTGGTGTGGGCCATAAATTGCAATCTCAAATGGATTTTGAGAACTTCATGGAGAAAAACACCTTGATTGACATTCCAATTGCCAATGGTCATTATACCTGGACAAACAGAAGGAAAGGCTTCTACAGTATTACATAAAAGCTAGATAGCTTTTTATTTAGATGTGATTTGAGTTCCTTTCCCTTCTCTTTGGAGTGTAGATCATCCTGATCTCTATATTGGATCACTAAGCCATACTCTTGGAAACCTTGGGTGAGAGAAAACCATTCAATTTCCCCTTTAAGTTTGAATGCATGTAATTTAAGGATCCTAACTTCTTGGAGCTAATAAAACAATGGTGGAATGAAATTACCTTGGATGTGTAATGAAAAAAATTGCATAATAGAAAAAGATGATATGAAATATGTTGCAAATACTTGATAATAACTAAGAATAACAAACCACTTTGAGGGGGAAAACCTCCAAATATCTCCAATGAGAACATAATTCACAAAAGTATGATGAAATAAGACTCAACCTCCTATATATACCTATTTATGCCTAGGATGTCACCTATGCCAACATAGACACCTCTATATAATCCCTAGGCTGACCTAATTAACTAAATAATAATTTAATAATGATACCATGAATTAATTAGGAGTTAAGATAACTACAAGCTGACTATTCATAACCCTATGTATAGCAATATTAAGGGTGTAGTATGCCCTCCCTTTTCAAACAAGCATTGTCCTTAATGTTAATCAAGGGTGGATTCTTTTGAATGAACTCATCATCCTCCCATGTGGCATCTTCAACCAGTAAATTATTCCATTGTATGAGATACTCAATGAGAGTTCTATTCCTCAACTTGTTTGTGTGTGTTCGACGAATGCACTTTGGTTCCAAAATGATTCTTTCTTATTCATCGAGCTCTGGTAGTACTATTTGAGTTGTAATATTATGCCCAATTACCTTCTTCAAACAAGAAACATGAGAAACTAGTGTATCTTTGTTGTTGGTGGAAAATCTAGCTTGTAGGAAACACTACCAATATTTTGTATGATTTGGTATAGCCCATAATACCTTGGAGAAAACTTATTATTATTTTTTTGTTGCTTCAGTGAAATTTTCTTATAAGGCTTCAATCTCAAGTAGACCTAATCCCCAACTTCAAAACTTCTTTCACTACGATGTTGGTCCACCTACTATTTCATTCAATTTTGTGCGATGGATAAATTCTCCCTGATTCCTAAAAGTACTTGTTGATGAAGCAAGTGGCACTCTACTGCTTGAACTCTTGGTGAAACCTTTAATGATGATGTGATGGAAGGAGTGATGATGATATCCATAAAGTGCCAAAAATGGAGAAATTTTTTATGAGCTATGAAAAGAAGTGTTATACCACCATTCTACAAGTGGTAGCCAATCTACCCATTGAGACTATTTCTCTAAAGTGAAACAACATAGATATCCTTCCAAAAACTTATTAACAACCTCAGTTTTCCCATTTGATTGAGGGTGGTATAAAGAGCTAAAGGCCAATTGAGTACCCAAAAATGAGAATAAATCTTTCCAAAAGTGGCTAGTAAAGATAGGATCATGATCACTAACAATAACCTTAGGCGTACCATGTATCTTTTGGATATTATCCAAAAAAAAAAATTCATTGCACTTTCTATAAAAGGATGTGATAATTTAATGAAATGCGCATATTTAGTAAGGTGATCAACTACTACCATGATGACATTATGAACTTTAGATTTGGGAAGCATTGTGATGAAGTCCATGGATACCTCTTCCCAACATGGGCTAGGAATAGATAAGGGTTGCAAGAGACCTGGTGTCTTAATTGTCTCCCCTTTATTCCTTTGAAAAACCAAACATTCAACCACAAAATTTTGAACATCACCTTTTATCCCTTCCCAAAAAAAATCTTGCTTGAACTAATGATGTCTTAAAAAATCTTCAATGACCACCAATTGGAGACTTGTGCAGTTCTATGAGAATCTTGTGTTTAAGAGTTGAATTCTTGTAGATATACAAATGCTCATTATACCAAAGATTATCTCCCTTCCAAAAAAACTAATCTAAACTACTAGGATCACTTTTTAATTTTGGGATGAGATTACTTATTGCAACATCATTTTTTCACTCTAATTTGGCTTCTTCCACCTGATTTTCTTGTAACATTGAAAGGGAACACAATAAGGCTTCATCTTTCTCATCCTTCCAAGAAAGTACATTTGCCACAATATTTTCCTTCCCTTTCTTATATACAATCTCAAAGTCATATCCTAACATCTTAGTAAGCCATTTTTGTTACTCTTCAAAAGATAATCTTTGTTCCAAAAAATATTTTAGGCTATGATGATTTTTCTCAACCTTGAAGTTTGTACCCAGTAGAAAAGGCCTCCATTGTTTAACTACGTAAAGGATTACTAGAATGTCTTTATCATAAATAGGTTTGAGGTGATTCTTACTATTTAATTTACTACTCTCAAAAGCAATTGGTCACCCTTCTTGCATGAGAACTGTTCCTGTCACATTTACAAAAGCATCACATTCCACAATGAATTCCTTCGTGAAGTCAAGAACTTGGAAAGCACCAGAGTTGTACACATAGCCTCCTTCAATCTCTCAAATTCTACATTAGCGGACTCATTCTAATGAAAATAATCCTTCTTAAATAGAGTGGTGAGGGGTATTGCTATACAACCATAATTCTTCACAAATCTTCTGTAGTACCCTATCAATCCCAAGAAACCCCTTAGTTTCTTAATGGTTTTTAGAATAGGCCATTCCATGATAGCCTTAGTTTTGTTAGGGTCCACCTTTACTCCTTCATGTTAAACTATGTGTCTCAAATACTCCACCTCCTTAAGACCAAAAGCACACTTGGATGGTTTAGCATAGAGTTGATGATCTCTGAGTATTTGTAATGCTTGATCACCAAATGACATCACCAAAAATTCATAATGACCCTCATGAGTCTAAATGTTGTCTTACAAATATCTTCCTCAGTCAGAATTTGGTGATAACTAGATCTATTATCTAACTTGTTAAAATGCATAGCTCCATTCAATTCATCTAGAAAATCATCAATTACTAGAATAGGAAACTTATCTTTAGGGTGTACATGTTGAGCACTCTATAATCCAGACACATGTGCCAATTTTCATCCTTCTTACATACCATCACCACAAGTGATGAGTAAGCACTTTGGTTGTGCTTGATAATTCTTGCCTCAACAATTTTTTCTCACTTTTTTGTATGTGTGGGTACCTATAAGGCCTGATGTTTGGTGGTTGGATCCCTAGAACTAGTTTTATGAATGATAATGATCCCTCTTAGGAGGAATTTCTTTAGGCACATCTCCAAGAACCACAAAGTGACAATCAGTTTTTGCTTGTAAATTTGGATGAGTAGGAGAATTAGATTGAGAGACTTCTAATGGACATAGTTGGTCCACAAATCCATCCACTCCTTTCTTAAGAAATTTTTAAATTTTATGAGAGCTTACCATATGTGGCCCGACTTTTCCTTCAACACCCTTAGCTCTACTACCTATCCTTCTGATTAAAATCTCATGAATAGTTATTGGAATTTCCTCTTAATTGTTCCTAACATAGTAAGCCATTGTACTCCCAAAACAATATTTGTTGCACCCATGGATATCGCATACATTGGGGTATCAAGTTGATAATCATGGATAATTTAATGCTAATACACTTCCCAAAACAACTAATTGTACCATCATCTACAATCAAAACCTAAAACTATGGAGTTGTATATATAAAACAATTTAGATGAGTAGCCAACTTTTTGTTGATGAAATTATGAGTACTACCTGAGTTAATCAACACTGCTACTTTCTACTTCTTTAAGAAACCCACCACCTTGAGAGTTTTTGGAGCACTGAAACCTAAGAGTGCATGAAAAGAAATAATTGGTTGAGAACAATTTCATTCCTCATTTTAATCCCTTTCATCCTCTAATATGGTTTCCTCATCTTCTTCCTCACTTGGACCTTCAATATCAAATAACTTCTTTTCACTACATTTATGTCCTTGACTATATTTTCTATCACAATTGAAACAAAACCCTTTTTCTCTTTTCTCCTCATTTTTTTGTGGAGTCAACCTAGTAGGTTGAGGAAGAGAAGGTGTTGAATATACTTTCTCTCCTGTCGCATTAGTCCCTTGCTTCTTAGGAATCAAATACTTCTCCTTTTCCATACATGCTAAGATAAAATACTCATTTATAGAGCTAGGATTAAACATGCATACCTCATGTTGAATGTGATCCTTGAGACCACCCAAGAATAAATCATTCAAGTTCTCCTCTGTAATTGTATCCACTCTTAGGGATAGATTTTGGAATTGTTGAATATAATCCTTAACTGGTCCTTTTTGTTGAAGTTTAGCAAGCTAGCTAAAGAAGTTGTTTGTGACGCTATTGCTATATTGTGCTTGGAGTTCCTCCATAAAAATTGACCATGAGATGGTGAGACCCATTTTCCTTTGATGAGTACAAATCCAATGATACCAAATGAATTGATCTAGTTCTATATATAGGGAAGCCATCGTGACCTTTTGTCCATTTGGGATTTGATGTACTTCAAAAAAATTCTCAATTTTTCCATGTTAGAGGATCATTTCCTTTGAAACTACACATATCCACCTTTGGAAATGAATTCCTAGATACCATAGGAGTATTAAAATTTGTGTCAATATTAGTTGACCTAGAAGTTTCACCTTGGTTGCTTGAGAACTCCTTTCCTGGTTCATTCATATAGGCACTTAACATGCTTCGTATATCCAATATATCTCCTCTTAGGTCACACATATCCATCTTCATTGAGGAAATGTCTTCTTTGACCTTACTGATTTCCTCATTAGGATTAATATCCTCTATTGTTACCACATCCTTATCAACAGTCTTCCCTAGTGTGACAACATTATTTTTTCCCCTTGTTGCAAGCCTCGTCATGATGGGAACCAATAAGTTTGAAATACATCATACAAATGAAACACAAATTCTCTAAAAAAATTATTGTAACTTAATAGGGAAAAATACCTCACCTAGAAAAATCTCTAAGAAATAAGCAGTTTTGCAGCCTTGAGAGTGATATTTGTGAAAAAAATAATTTTACAATAACTTGCTTATGTATGCTCCAATTTAGATCCAAATTTTGGACTATAGGATTCTATAGTATTTCTTCAAAAACCCAATAAAAATCAAGCTCAAATTCAGTCAAATTTGAGAGATATTTAGATTCCAAATAAATTGTGTAAAAACCCTAATTCTATAATAATTTTCTCAATTCTACTCCAATTCCTCTGAAATTTGGACTGTAGCTTATTTAATATTTTCTTCAAAAACTCTTTGAAAATCTGAAAAAAAACTCCAAAATCTAAAAGATATGCTCTTCCCAAAATTGCCTCTACTGTGCCAAGAGCATGCTTTGATACCACTTGTAATGAAATAACTTGCACAATAGAAGAAGATGATATGAAATATGCTGCAAATACTTGATAATAATTGAGAAGATAAATCCACTTCAAGGGAGAAAACCTCCAAATATCTCCAATGAGAACACAACTCACAACATGATGATGAAATACGACGCACAACACCCTATATATACCTATTTATGTCTAGGATATCACCTAGGCCAACTTAGAAACCCCTATATAAGCCCTACACCAACCTAACTAACTAAATAATAATATAATAATGATAACATAGCTTAATTAGGAGTTAAGATAGCCACAATCCAACTATTCATAACTTGATGTACACCAATATTAAGGGGGTAATAGGATGGATAAAAAATGTTTAACCTGGCAACCAGATTGAAAATGGTTAAGAGGCTCTTGGGAAATGGAACAAAGACTTCTTCAAGAACATCTTCAAAGGAAAAAATAAAATAGAGGAAGAGCTGGGAAAGTTGAATGAAGAAATTTGTGCTTTTGGGATGGATTTCAACAAATATTTGTGGGAGAAAGATCTCTTGAAAGACTTGGGGGACATTCTTGAAAAGAGGAAATATTTTGGCATAAGAAATCACAAGAAGTTTGACTTGAAGCAGGAGATAAGGACACAAAGTTCTTCCACAATTCCACAAGATCAAGAAGGGAGGCAAACAAGATTTCTAATATAAGGCGAGCAGAGGACAAATTATTGGATAAACCAGAAGACATCTTTGCTACAACTGTCAAATTTTTCCAAAATATTTTGAATGATTAGGATGGATCTAATTTACAAGATCAACAAAAAATACTTGTGTGCATTCCAAAAATAGTTAATAAAGCACAAAATTCCATGCTAACAAGTAGATTTACTGAAATAGAGATCAAAGATGCCCTCTTCTAGTTGTACCCAGATAAGTCTTTGGGTCTAGATGGATTTTTGGTTTCCTTTTACCAACATTTTTGGGAGATTTTTGGAAATGATGTAGTGGATGCAATTGAAGGTTCAAGATTAATGGGAAATACTACTGAATGAAATTAATAAAACCTTCATTACTTTAATTCTGATAAAAGAGAAACCAGAAATATTAGAGGAGTTTCATCCTATTGTCTCTATGCAACACATTGTATAAGATTTTGGTGTTCAAAGTAGTGGCCAATTGTGTTAAGCTAATCACAGGTGTAATGCGGGATCATCATGGAAAAAATAGGCCCTTAAGTGGCAAAAATTGAGAAAAATGGGTGTTAGGCAGCTTGGCGTAAAATTTGAGATAAGTTATCTATATTATTTCAAAATATGTAGAATAGAATATGTAGAAAATTAAATCACGGAGTTCTAAACTACTAGGTTTGTTTAAAAAACAAAAAATCTATTAGGTGAAAATTTGAAATTTCAATGTAGTAGTACTTAAATTTCAGGGAAAAAATAACAAGTAGGTTTATGTCTGACCACCCTAACCATAATAAAATGATAATATTTTTTTATAAGATTTTATATATAAGTAGGACTCATGTCCCGATGTGATGCATATTTTTTTTGTAAATTTTTCCAGTAAATAATTAATTATGATTTTTTTATTACAGCTTTAAAAATATAAAACTCATCTCGACCACCTTAACTTGGTCAAACCTTAATGAGCATTTTTCTTTTTTAATCCTATAATATGTGAAGCATAGAATGTGATATATTCAAATTCAAAATGTGATAAGCGTTTGAAAGTTATGGAGTGTTTTTCAATCAGCCTATCAATGGGGACTGATGCGTCATTATAATAGAAAATGAATAATAATTATTTATTAGAAATTCAAATTAAATCATAATTTATATTGGTGGAAGCTAAGAATCTCCTCTAAAACCTTTTTTCATTTTGTCAATTTTAGGTTAAAAAAAAGTCGTCGACCACATACAAATACCCATAATATTGCCACTTTTGGCCCATCATGATCCACGCACATATAGTCATCCCTAGCATCATTTTCAATGAAAAAACTAGTTTTTTTCTTGGGAGGTTGATCTTAGATGGAGTGATTATTGCATAGGAAGCTATACATTCGATTACAAAAATGAAGAAGCAAGCCATGTTGATAAAGCTCGACATCAAGAAGGTGTATGACAAGGTTAATTCTCACTTTCTATATAAATTTCTTTAGGCTTTTGAATTTCACTCAGGTTGGCTTGATTGGATCTTCAACTGGGTTTCTTGCCCAAGGTATTCAATTTTATGAAATAGTTTGTTGGTTGGTTTTTTCAGGATTTAAGGGGTCTCAGATAAGGAGACCCTTTATCCCCTTTTCTATTCATAATTATGGTTGAAGATTTTGGAAGGGTGGTGTTTAAAACCTCTAAATTGGGGAAGATCGAAGGAGTTCAAATCATGTGGGGTATGCCTTCAATAACGCAACAACAATTTTTTGATGATACCATGCTTTTTGGTTCAGTTGGGAGTGTAAAGACCCAATTAATTTTAACCCAAAACACCACTATATTTTTTTTGTGTTCATGTATTCCTTCACAAGTATAATCAAGAAATTCTATCGATACAAGATAGGTATATCATCTATTCATATGGAACAAGAATTAACTTCATCTATTCATATAGATTAGGAATACATCTATTCAAATAATTGGAATAGGAATCCTCCTAGATGAGGCAGGCATCTATCATATGATAGGTATGTGCTTTGGCCAAAGTCTTGGACTCATAGGGATCATCTAATCTTGAGTCACTTCCCTGATGACCACACTCCCTTCTGAATTGTATTAAGGTCACTATCCTTAGGGGTATATAAGTTATAATTCTAAGCATGAAACCTGCCTTAGAATTTGGCCTAATGGCCTCAGGGAATCAAGAAATCCATGTGGGATTATTCTGAGTATAGTTGTATGTAATTTTATTTGATTATCTCTCACAATTATTTTTGTGATCTCTCTAACCCTAAACCCTTTTCCTGAATGCCTAAGTATTGGGAGCATCATTTGTTTCCTAGACTACCTACATACCCTACTTCCAAATGGGATCAAGGCGTAAAATATGTAGTTCTATTTTCTAGACTATGTTTATGTGAACTGTTATAAAGTGGGTACACAACCCTTTCTAGGGTTCTTATTTCCCCCAGAAAGTTCCTCTGTGATTGCTACCCACAATGGGAAGCATGGGTAATAAATGATTATCTTGACCATTTATTTTCCATCTAATAACATTCATCTAACCCTACTCCCTAATGATTTTTGTCTCCCTTGGCCCGTTTAAATGATTTCCTAATAAAGTATCCACATGATTATGTCTTCAAGTTTGAATTACATCTACACCATAGAAAATTCCTAAATTTTGATTTTCTAGGTTGTCACTAGCGGAATTGATTCATTTTTGTTTTATCTTTTTAGATTATCGT
>VDFB02196858.1:0-10667 GCA_007258455.2 Sequoia sempervirens
TAAATATCCCAAAATTGATTTTTTTCCTAAAATAGCAAATTTCCCGAAATGGAAAATTTCCAAAAATAGAAAGTTTTTTGAAAAATGAAATTTTCTTGATGGACTATAAATTGATAGATTTTAATATTTTAAATGAGGGAAATTTATTATTTCTGGAGGTTTAAATCATGATATTTTATGACAAGTGCTTTTGAGGATGTTTGGAGGGATAATGATCAATTCATTAAAGGACCAACATACGAAACCATGTTATATATTGGAGGAAGGAGTAAATGAATTAAAAGGTCAAGATGAGTATGCATATGGATTTGTGCAAGGCTTTATTCACTATAGAAAATATCAATATTTAATGAGGAGCTAATCACCGAAATCGAGGAAGCTGGAAATATATTAATAGAAGACAAATTTTTATAGTTTCTAGCTAAAAGAAAAAATAAGCTAGAAGACAAAACAAACCATAGGACAAAAAAAGCTAAAAGACAAAATAACTGCTTTGAAGTGTGCACTGGGCTCCTTTTTGATATTTCTTAATATAAAATAGGCTAAAGAATGTTGTACACTTTTCTAGGTTCACATGTGAACCAATTTTATATTAAGAAATACTGTACTTGCCTTGGACATGGTGTAAACCCTAAGCTGCAATGAATTTGGGCCATTGGATGTAAATTAATCTTGGCCATTGATTTGGGTTTTGAAAAACTATAAATAAGGGGCATCCTCTCATTTGAAAAAGAAAGATGAGTTGTAAAAGACATTTTGAAGCAATATATAAGAAAGCATTAAAATTTGGTGGTTTCTTTGAGTTTGCTCTTAATGTGTGCATGATTCAACCTCCACATTTTATTTCAGTTTAGTTTATCTACAGTTCAGTTTATTTCCAACTTGTTAGTTTTTGAATAGTTTTAATGGTGGTTGTATTATGGTATTTGATGCACTTACAACTCATAATTTTAGTGTTTTATTGATGACAAGTCATTGTGTAAAGCTAGTCTAAGCCTATTCATTTACTGCACTTAAGTTCAATTTTGTATGTGCATGCTTTATGTATTCATGTTATAGTTTGAAAATATGAAGTTAACCTTAGAAGATTGCAATGGTTTTGCGATACTGTAGAGCATTCTTGGTTAAGCAAAACTTGGTTTCTTGGGAGTCTGTCTACTGTAATACTCGCCATTGTTGTTGTTGTTCATAGTTTCAGAATTAGGATAACTCTCTAAACCCTTATATCTTTTGTTCTTTCTTTAAATTTGAATTATTTTAGGATTCCAAGCATCACTACTCTGTTAAATCTGATGATTAAAATGAGTTTCAGACTGCTGTTCTGAATTTATAGTCACACCCTATCAACTTTCAGACTTTGAAAATTCATTACAAACCTATAAATTTCAGCTTTGTGAACCATAAAGGCCCCTTGTGATTACCAGAAATCAAACATCATAATTGAGCTATTTATGCACCATTATGACTTGACACTTGAGAGACCTTGGGGTGGTTTCTGAAACTCGTTTGCAGATAATTACCTTTCAATAGAGATAGGACACTTATGTTTTGTCTGTGTTGTTGCAGTGCTAAAACACCCATCAATAGAACTAGCGCTAGAAGGGCTGAGCGTAAGCAACAAAGATGGAAGTTGAACGAGCCTTCATTAACAAATATGAGATACGATGGATCTCATTATATTCTAAAATTTAAAAATCAGAAAATTTAAAAATACAAAAAAAATATTAGCTGAGATGGAGGAGCAACAATTTCATATCAATATTACTCAACTTCAAGAGGATTTGAATAGACAATTTAGGAAACCATTGCATCACTTTGCATTGTCAAATAAATGCAAAATTCATAACACTTATAGGCACAATGAATTGGAATGTCTAACCTTTTTGGGAAAAATTGAAATGGATTTGTAGGTGGAAATCTTCTTCTAGGATGTGTATAAACCATTAGTTCCTACAAACTTTGAATAACTTGTTGATGCTACAATCAAAGCCTTTATGGAGTTGGTCAAGGAACAACTGAGTAGTGAGAACAGACTAAACTTAGAGGAAGTACTGTTGTTCGGTTGGTGCAGGGTACATAATGCACCTCATTCAAAACTCACTTTCTCTTCATGTTTGAAGGTTATTAGTCAAGTTAAAAGTTGTTTGAACCTAATGGAGCAGCTAACCACCAACAATGAGAAAACATCTGTAGTAAAATTTGCATATATAGAAGCAAAAGAACAATCAGAGGATGAATTAAAAACATTTGTAGCAGTATATGCTAAAACTACCGACACAAATGCTAAAGTTTAGAAGGAAGAAGCTAAAATCCTTGGGACAATAGAGAACAATGATGAGTGTTCAAACAAAATGGGATTCAAGGATGTTGTCTCTATGGATGAAGGTAATCAAGCACTTGAAAAGGAAAATTCATATGAGTTGGATCAACCCCAAGATGAGGTCGTTAACAATAAAACTTCCTCCATGAGCATTGATGAAGATTCAGTATTGGGGATATATGACAAACTCATTTCAAGGCTCATAAAGGACTGGTTAGACTTGCAATGCAAGATAGAGTTGGATGGATTGTTTTTTCCAAATTGGTGCATGAGACACGATTCAACCCATTCAAAATTCATATGTGAGTTGTGTCAAGCAACAATCAAGCAGGAAAAAGAACAAGTGGAGCATCCTAATGTGAAGTCTTTGGTAGTTTCTTTAGAAAGGGTATTAGATGATGGCTCAACTAAGTGCAACTCACAAGCAGATTTTGGGACAACGATGAAGGAGGAATAATACAGTCCCAATAATGATATGATAGATCTACATGTTGAGCCACCCGTTGACCATCAATAGTCCTTTATATTTATTAGGATGATTTACATATGCCTGATACTCAACTTCATGGCATGTGCTCGAAGGGAAATCATAGACTAAATTTTAGTTCTCTTGACATAGAGAAGTCATTTTATAACTTCTTTGCATTCAGTGATAGATTGTAGAGTTATGACACTGAAAAAGGGTATGTTTCAATAGTTAGTGGTGATGATGACATATTACCTAAACCTCCAGATGATGAGGTGGTTTAAATCTCAAATACTTCAACATATAGTAGCAGTGAATACGAGGAAAAGGATACCATTTGGTTTACAACAACAGTGAACACGAAGAAATGAGTGGATATTCTGATATGCAACAACATGAGGAGATTGGTCATCTAACTATCAAGCCTTACCAAGTACCCACACATGAACTGAAAGAAGAAGAAGTTCAGAGCAAAGAGGTCTTTGAGGCTGCCATTAAGAGTGATATACCATGCCAACTACAGGCTACAATAGGGAGTTTTTCCACCTTGTCTGATCCTGATCTCCTTTCACATTTCAATGATTTTAGCATAACAGATTCATCCATATCATGTTTTTATAGGGAGCATTATCAAATTGAAATCAACATGAAGAAAATTAAGGAGGACAACATGTTTCCTTTTGAGGATGACAATCGAGTGGATACATGGACTGCAGATGATCAACATGACAATATGGATCTTCTTGAGAGGGAGTTGACATAGGTTGCTGAAAACGAGGAAAGTCTTGAAGAAGTGTTAGCTGATTCGTTTCCTCAGCCTTATGAAACTATAGAATCAAGTAGAATGTTCCTTGAATTGGAGAATTTCAATCCTTTATAGTGTCTATTGCCCGATAAATCTGATTATGATATGCAAATTTGCAATACAATGGGGATGCTTCACCACCAACTCGTCCTCTTGAAGTTGCCACTGCAAGATTTGATGATACCACACATGCTTTGAATTGTCAAATGTCGCTTCACTCATAGGACGACATCCTGGTTGTGTCTTTCCTCACTCTTTCTCATAATTGCACTTATTATTTCTTTGATTATGGTGATGTAGGAAGTAGAAAATTCTTATGGATTAATCATGAATTGGATGAATCACCTCAGTTGCTAATTTTCCCTCACCATGGCATTGAATTTGAAGCCTGTGATATTGAGGCTCATTTTTTTGAATATAAGAATGAATTTGCATGGCTTAGGACTGTTACTATCACCTTACTTCTTGTGCATACGTTAAGGAACCATATAGGGGTGGGTGTTAGCTTTCCTTGTCTGAATATGATTTATTTTGAGTCCCTTTGTACATAGTTTGATTTGAGTAATGTAATTTTATTTTGTTTTGGATTTCCTGGTTTGATTAGTTTAGGTTTGCTTTTGCTTTTGTTTTCCTGATTTGGTTAGTGTAGGTTTGGTTTGGTCTTTGCTTTTCTTCTCTTGTTCAGGGTCCCTCTGTTTTCTGTTGGGAGTGTTTGCAGGTACAACAACCATTTTATTACTTGGGGTTGTTCTAATTATTTCCTTGAGAAACTCTAATCATGTTTTTGTAATGGACAGTGAAGGTCTTTTGCTAGTTTCAAATGGTCTGGATGTTTGATTCAAGGAGGATAAGTTACTGGTTTGATCTGATTCTGATGTATCCTAAAATATTATATCTCTCTCACACATTTTAAGAATCTTAAGGTCACTGTAGGTTCCTTTGTGAAGTCCTATTAAGTGAAAAATCTTAAATTCTACTTCAGCACCATTGTGATTCTCAACCCTGAGTGCAAGCTTCACTGCTTGCAGGTTGAAATGAAATGAAAAAGGAACAAAAGAAATAAAATGAATGAAAGAAAAGAAAATAGTGAAAACCAAAAGAGAAATTCAACTTTTAGGAGGATTTGAATAACTCTACTGAGGCTATGGATGCCTAGTTGGTAGTAGAGCTATGTTCAGGAGAATCATAGTGACAACCTCATTGGGGCTATGGATGCCTGACTGGCAGTGGGGCAATGTCCAAGATGCTTTTGGAGTTAGAATCATTCACATAGTTTAACTTGATGGAGCTTAGGTTCATGTAGTGACTTAAGGGGGGAAATTAATGCATTTGCACACACTTGGATTTTCAACATACAAAAGATTGGATTAACTAGTGGTTTTGATCCTTTAATCAAATGTTTCAACTTGTTTGACATAGCATGAAGGTCAAAACCAAGGATTCTAGGTTTTTGATTCCTATTTGCCATTGAAATGCTCTGGAGCATTTCCCCAGCAGAGTCATCATTTGTTGTGCATTTTTTGAACACACGCCTCGCTAAAAGCAAGGACCCCCTCTCTTCTGCATCGCTTTCTCCTTCATTTTTTGACTTTGGGTCGAGGTTGCCTATGAAATTCAGATGTCACCATGAGGTTTTAAGGGTCTTCCAAAACCCCATCTACTTAAGTTGCATAAATTTTCATGCGGGAAGCTGTCATGCAGATTCCTGGGCCTCGTGCGCCGACACAAGTCCCTATGACTTCCGCAGTCCAAATCTCTGCATTTCAACAAAGGAGTGCAAAATTTAAGTTTTCAACATTTAGTGTCCATAAAATTCAAGTCTCCACATTCCTAAAGAGGTTTGAGCCAAAATTTCTAAGTGTTTAGACATTGTGGAAATTTCATTGCAAGATATCGTCTACGGAATGTCGTTGTATCGACGTTGGACCCTTCGGCTTCCACAAGCCAAATTTGCATAATGGAAAGGGAGATTTCCAAAAATTTCCAAAAATCAAAAATGGAAAGTTTTTCGAAAAATGAAATTTTCTTGATGGACTATAAATTGATAAATTTTAATATTTTAAATAAGGGAAATTTATTATTTATGGAGGTTTAAATTATGATATTTTATGACATACAGGTGTTTTCAAGATGTTGGAGGATAATGGATCAATTCATTAAAGAACCAACATACAAAACCATGCTATATATTGGAGGGAGGAGTAAATGAATTAAAAGGTCAAGATGAACATGCATATGGATTTGTGCAAGGCCTTATTCACTATGAAAAATATCAATATTTAATGAGGAGTTGATCACTAAAATTGAGGAAGCTTGAAATATATTAATAGAAGACAAATTTTTATAGTTTCCTGCTAAAAGACAAAATAAGCTAGAAGACAAAATAGGCTATAGGACAAAACAACTTAAAAGACAAAATAGTTTCCTTGAAGTGTGCACTAGGCTCCATTTTGATATTTCTTAATATAAAATAGGCTAAAGAATGTACACTTTTCTAGGTTCCCATATGAACCAATTTTATATTAGAAATATTGTACTTACCTTGGACATGGTGTAAACCCTAAGTTGTAATGAATTTGGGCCATTGAATGTAAATTAATCTTGGCCATTGATTTGGGTTTTGAAAAACTATAAATAAGGGGCATCCTCTCATTTGAAAAAGAGTGATGAGTTGTAAAAACCATTTTGAAGCAATATATAAGAAAGCATTGAAATTTGGTGGTTTCTTTGAGTTTACGCTTAATGTGTGTATGATTCAACCTCCACATTTTATTTCAATTCAGTTCTCTACAATTTAGTTTATTTATAGCTTGTTAGTTTGTGAATAGTTTTAATGGTGGCTATGTATTATGGTATTTGATGCACTTCTAGGTCATGCTTTTAGTGGTTTATTGATGATAAGTCACTGTGTAAAGCTAGTATGAGCCTATTCATTTACTGTACTTAAGTTCAATTGTGTATGTGCATGCTTTATGTATTAATGTTATAGTCTGAAAATATGAAGTTAACCTTAAAATATTGCACTGGTTTGGTGATACTGTAGAATATTCTTGGTTAAGAAAAACTTGGTTTCTTGGAAGTCTGTCTATTGTAATACTCGCCATTGTTATTACTGTTCATAGTTTCAGAATTAGGATAACTCTCTAAACCCTTATATCTTTTGTTCTTTCTTTAAATTTGAATTAGTTTAGGATTACAACCATCACCATACTGTTAAATCTGATGATTAAAATGAGTTTCAGACTATTGTTCTAAATTTACAATCACACCCTATCAACTTTCAAACTTTTGAAACTTATTACAGACCTGTGAATTCCAACTTTGTGAACCATAAAGGCCCCTTGTGATTACTAGCAAATCACACATCATAACTGAGTTGTTTATGCACTATCATGACCTGACACCTAAGAGACCTTGGGGTGGTTTTCTGAAACTTGTTTGTAGTTAATTACCTTTCAAGAGAGATGGGACACTTGTGTTCTATCTGTGTTGTTATTGTGCTAAAACATCCATCAACATGCGACCCATATAAATCCTTAGTTAGGACCTAAATTTGTCCTAACACACCTCAACACACTTTCACAAACTTCAAATCCAATTCACATGTAGTGTAAACACCAAGTCGACCATTACCTATGCAAAACACCATAAAACTATTAAGTACACGCTTCCCACTTGATCAAAATGATACACAGACCACAAAAATATCTTTTACTTGATTTGGAACAATCCACAAACCACCTGAGATCCAACAAAGATTTCATCCAAACTTGCATCATAAAAATACTTAAACCCAGAACATCTAGTTAACCTTATATGCACACTAACACATGAAACAGGCACCGTACCGCACCAAATCAAGAGCAATCTTGAATTCTTAAAGATAAAATCAACATAAGAAATTTCTTATATCCGCACAACTTGAAACTAAACTATGGAGAAATGTGGAGCAAATACATTTCTCCCAAACCACAACAAATAACACTAAAAACCTAGTTCACACATTGGTGAACATATCTCACTCTACACAACAATCCAGAAGCCCAAACTCTGGATATAACAACTATTGAAGACCCTGAACAACCTTTCAGGTCTACACAGGCATAACATCAACACAAAAGAAACATGGAGCACATCTTGGAGCACACACTAAACATTTGAATAAGACTATTTTCTCTATTTATCAAAATTTCTCAAAAGCACTTGGAAACCAAGCACCAAAGGCACCATCTCAACACATTACATCATTCCAACACATCTCTAGAAACTACAACATAAATATAGCTCCATGTAGGGTGATCCCACAATAGTGGTTTACAATTTTTGGCCAAACTGGACACTGAAATAATTGTTTTAACTAAATCTTCACTGTGCACCATAGAGGCTAAACCGCGGAGGAATTTGAAGATGCCGCAAACTAGGAGTTTCGTGAAATTTTGTCTCCAGATTCTAAATATATATTTTATTTTTTGAATCGATTGCACTTTTTTCCATCTCCCTCAAAACTAGTTTTTTCTTAAAAAACAACATTTTTAAAAAGTGACGCCTTATAACACAACATTTTTCCATGAAGGATAAAATTCTAATTCTTTTGAATTTAGATTTTGTAACTCTCGATGACCCCAGTGCTTCCAACTTGGTTAGATAGTTTTTTATTGAATATTTTTTTCTTTAATGAACTTTCTTCAAAGTCAAACCACAATTACAATCTCGTATTATACAATTCATATAACAATACACAATTTTTTGTATGTATCGAAATTCAATTTTTGTTTTGGTTCGATCAAGGACTTCAATACGTAGTGCACTGATATTTTTCATATTTTGTTTTTGATAATGTGCTATTTTTCCACATGTGCAAAACATAGAGCTTGATTTTCAAAGAAAAACCTACATTCACAAGAAATGTAAAAAAATAAATATAATAATAAAATAAATTCTATTTAAAATTATACTTTTTGGGAAGCTTATAATAAGGACTACATACAAAAAATAAATTTTAAATGAATTCATTTGATCCCCCAAAAGGTAAATCAAAAGTGGTTTTTTATTAGCATTTTGATAGGTGTAAAGGAGACTCCGTTATAGGTATGGTTTAAAACTAGCACGATTCTATCCAAGGGGGTTTGATCAAACCCTCTTAAATTGGAATGTTTTAAATGTAACTTTTTAAGGCTTAAATCATTATATTTTCTAAAAATATATGATTTTAGCAAAAATCAGGATCTCCTAGAAATTGTAAACTAGTTTTGTGGGATCACCTTGTACTCACAACACTTCCTTAATATCTCAAATATACATGCACAAACTGCAACAAAATATTTCCCTCTTTTTGACAATTTTATCAATATCCTCGACATATTTATCATGCAACAACCTTCCTCAACAATAGTTGACATCAATGACAACACCAACTTGTTGACATCAATGACAACACCTTCATACTTGCAACAATCTCCCCTTTTGTCATTGATGAAAACACATGATGTGAAAAACCATCAAAGACACAACATCTTTGAACATACCTAATTATTTTTCTCTTTACACACTCTCTCCCTTCCATGATTTTCATTCACTTTCTCTCCCCCTATGTAGATATATTTTTTTTCACATGATTGTTTGTCCCACTTTTGAAATCAATGGAAAAGGATATATTTTTTGCATTGTTCTCCCCCTTTGACAAGTGCGAACCAAGATACTTGCAATTGCACATCATTTTCCTTTTTACTGCTCTGAATACTCCCCCTTAGGAGTACATTCAACCAAATCAACAACTTTGTACAATAAAAACATATATTCCTTACTGCAACAATGACACTACATACTCCCCCTAAGAGGTAGCCACCAACACTAGTCCAAACAAGATAGAGATAGGCTCATCATACATTACTCTGATATCCTTCAATGCTTGTCTCATCCACAATACTTGTGTGCAACAAGATGTTGCAATACACTCAGCCTTTGCAATGGATAAGGAAACTGAATATCATTTCTTACTTAACCATGACACCAATCTACATCCAAGAAAGAATGCACCACCACTTGTACTTTTCCTATTATTAACACGACCAACCCAATCTGCATCTGTGTATGCACTTAATGTGAAATTATTATCCTTAGGATACCATAAGCCATAATCTGAAGTGCCCTTCAAATATCTAAATATTTTGTTTACTACCACAACATGTGTCTCTTTAGGATCTTCTTTAAATTTAGCCACAAGACAAACTGCATGCATGATATCCGGTTTAGTAGAAATTAGATATAGCAATCCACCAATCATAGATCTATACTTTCTTTGATCATCCTTAGGGGATTCATCATCCTAACTCAATTTGCAACCAATCACCATAGGAGTACATACCAGTTTGGAGTCTCCCATTCCAAACTTTTTCAACATCTCTTTGGTATACTTTGACTGTGAAATGAATATACCTTTGTTTGTTTCATTGATTTGTATTCCAAGGAAGAAATTCATCTCCCCAAACATAGACATCTCAAACTCTTTCTTCATCTCTTTTGCAAATTTATTATACATAGCTTCATTGCCTCCAAAGATAATATCATCCACATAGACAACCACTATCAAGATTTTATCTTCCTCAATTTTGAAGTAAAGATTGCTATCTGCAGTGCTATTGAATTCTTGCTATAACAAATATCTGTCCAATCTTGCATACCAAGCTCTGGGAGCTTGCTTTAATCCATAGAATTCCTTTTTCAATTTTCAAACCATGTCCAGTTGATTTCATAATTGAAATCCTTTCGATTGTTCCATGTAGACCTCTTCTTCCAATTCTCTATTTAAAAAAGTAGACTTCACATCCATCTGATAAAATTTAAAATCTTTATGTGCTACAAATACCAAAAACATCCTAATTGCTTCCATCCTAGCCACTAGAGAAAATTATTCCTCAAAGTCTATTCCTTCCACTTGTGAGTAACCCTTACACATAATTCTTTCCTTGTTTCTTACCACTTTTCCATCCTCATCCAGTTTATTTCTGAATACCCACTTTGTTCCAATTATGTTCTTGTTTGTTGTTCTTGGGACTAGTTCCCAAGTTTTATTTTCT